>JAIQCH010000032.1:0-60694 GCA_029691765.1 Entomobrya proxima
AGAATGACGAAAGACGAAACACAATAAAACTGTGGTTGAAATTTGAAGGACAAATGATTACGTTTGATTCAACAGCTTTCAAAGATTATGTGGTACCACGGCGTTTAATAAGTTACGACACCCCACCATTATATTTAACTGGAATTTCCCCTGTTCGGTTTCAATTGGAAACTCTCGAAAACTATATACGTGTATGGCTAGATCCATTTGAATTGTCAGCGTGGCTGTCATTTATGCCAGTACTATGCATTTTAACAATTGTTTTATCTGGTGTAAGTTTTCGGTTTAATATAAAGTATTGTTCGGAATGTTTATATCTACTAATTTGTTTCTTATGGCGACAGTTTCCCCAAGTAACTCAACGCACACGTCTGCTTATTATAATTTGCATTTTAGGAGACTTTGTGAGTACTTTGTACGAAAACTCAACAACTAGCCTTCTCGCTGTTCCCAAAGTTCGAAAAACCATACAAACGATTAGGCAGGCTTTCGAAAATGATTTTAAAATTATAGGTCCACAACTTTATCTTATTAATGATAATAAAACTCTATGGAGACGTGAGCTTCGATATTTGGGTTTGGAAAAGTATTTTGAATCTCATGTGGTAGACTATTCACAAATTGCCAGACCAAAATCCCTTTGCGACTTCTATGACAAAAAATTACTCTTTATTAAAACTGCATTTGAATATCAATTACTAAAAGACACATGTTTTGTTATATGTAATCGATCATATGGAGATTCAAAAATTGACTTTTTTGGAATTCCTGAGCCGATTAAAATTAAAGTGATGTATATAGAAACTCAATCAATAAATGATGTTTTGCTACTTCAAACAATATTACGGCTTCGTGAAGCGGGACTTGTTAAGCACTGGCGAGGTATGTCCGAAAATTTGGTGAAGGCAAATTCTGCTAAGAGGTACCCACTTACAATATCTCCGCCAATAGCAGTTACTATTACATTTGAGAAATCTATTCCAATATACTTGTTAGTGGTTTCTTCTTGGGCAATTGCTTTATTAATTTTTCTTGTAGAATCTTCTGACAAAATAATGGCCCGTTAAAGATTTCCTGGTACCATTTTATATCACGACTTACTGAACTGACACTGCTTGCGCTTTCCATGGTCAAAAGGACTACTATGGGAAAAACCCTGAAAATTGGTGTTTCATGTATTCCAAAATCTAAACTAAAACTTTCGTGTTACTAAAGTCTTATGTGTTGCACCGTAGTACAGTAAACAGTTCGCTACATTTGAATGAACCTACGCATTTAAGTTATGAGAATATAATGGATAATCACATCTTCAGAACTGACGTGCACGGTCGAAACTCAATAGGCAATATATTTGATTTATAAAAGGTTTAGCTAAACTTTTAATCCAATCTATTTATGAAATGGTTCTTTATAACAATATTTAGTTCTACTTTTTAAAGAAACCTGTCAATCAAACGCCTGCAGTATCAAAGCAATTCTGAATTCATATTGTCATAACCGTCAAGTATTAAGTAGAGCACAAAATACTTATTGCTACGTTTTACGTCAGACATGTTTTGTTAGAAACCATCGTAGGTAATAAATCTTTATGATCACAATGTCAACTTGTGTCGTTCTAAAATGTGCAGCAACTTGTAAAACAACTGTGCAATAACATAAAAATGTTCTCGTGGCGCTTTCTCTGTTTTTGAAAACAAACATTTCTTCAAATGCCGTGTTTTTCCTTCAGTACAGTCACGAAACAATGTTTTGTAAAAATATATTACCATCGCATGAAAAATTGTTTTACCCTTTACATTAAAGGCTTTAAAATACTTTCACCTTTTATATAAAATGTGAAGCCTGCATACTGCATACACAATGGAAATACTTTACATATTTCTTGCACATACACTTTAAAATTGAGCAATATAATGACTGATTGCAGACTCCTTTTGAAGTTTTAAGTCGCACTTTTTTTGTACGAAGTTTAGGATTTTGTTTTTATTCCTAAAATTGTTGAATTTAAATTGCAGACCTTCATGCTTATCTTTGTTATTCGAAATTGCATGTTTTGACTAATGTGAACTAATGTAGGGCTTAAATAATTTATTTACGATATTTGCGTAATTATAGGTTATATCGTTAAATCTGTTCAAAGCAGATAATTATGTAAATTGACAAGAATCTCCAGCAACGTAAATAATAATATAATTTTGAAGTTTTAAATTTAATCTTCAAAATTTGCCCAAATTATCTTGTTTTTGCACTGCTGCTAAATGTTCATGATATGCACAAAATTTGTCCAACAACTTGTAGTGTACAAGGCAGCAACGTTTATGCATTTTGCTGGCCTAAACAATTGCGATGGTATATACTACTAGCCAATATTTTGTGCAACCAGCTCTAAACTAGTCATTTGTTATGTTAGGTTACGTATATACATTTACACTACAATTTGTTTATAAGTATGTGCTACGTGCTACAAGCCACCACTCTAACATCACACGTGTTTGTACTGTAATATTGTGAAAAACGCTGATTTCACTTAAATGGGTACAAAGCAATTTTACAAAGTACATATGCATCGCATTTTACTTAAACGTTTCTTTTGTTTGAAACAACTAAAGAAAACTCACTTACTTTTAAAATGTCAGGTTTGTGTTTTCTTTAATATTGTATCAAAACAACTCATAAATAAAATTGTGCAACTCACTCAAATTACTTGTAAATGTGGTTTGTGGCTCATGCATGTGTTTTTTTTGTTTACTTTGTAATCAGCAGCAAATACGTTTCTTTCAAATGCATTTCACTCAATGCAAATATTAAAACGTTTTCGTGTAAATTGATTTGGCATAATTCAAGGACAAAGAATACTATAATACCCTTACAAAAGTTGTTTTGATAATACAGTGAAAGCAATCATTTGTTTCAAAATAAGGCATTTTGCTTTTGCGCATTTTTTAAAGCATCACATATTTGTATACACAATGTCACATTTTGTGTTGTTTTGAAAATTGCATAATAGCAGCTTATACAAACAAAAAAAGCAGTTGTGCATTTTACAACGCTAACAAGTAAACAGAACGTAGGCCATTCGTGTTCTTTTTGTTGACTCTCTAGTGAACATTAAAACATTTCTTTTCAAACGCATTACTTTTGGACACATTTTATATCGTTTTCATTTCAATACCTTTAAAATACAGAAAGCAAACTGCATTGTTCTCAAATTATTCTGAAAACGTTGTTTTGATAAAAACCTAATTGCATTGTGCTTTCAGTTGCAGGAATGACGTTGAATTGGTGTCTGGCCATATATTCGTCAATTGTTTATTGAGCAAACAAGATAGCTGGTTCCCATTTACATCTACCAGTAAATCAATGTAATTTTCCGAATAGTTTTAGATAAGCATTTTGAGAGTTTATGAGAGCGTAATTATTTCTTAGTTACATTTTACACTACATAAGCAATACAAGAAGTTCATTGCAACAAAATATTTCTTATAAGACAAACGTTTGAATTGTTTTACGTATTCATAAATAAGTTTCATTACTAAACAATACGCAATGAATCCAATTACCGCAACAATAATTTTGAGTTTGTTAGTTACAACAATTCTAGCAGAAAATGAGTGTAATTTTCATTATAATAATAAAATTCGGGCCCCAATTCTGGAACAAGTGGAGCTGCAATTCACATCTTATGAGGTTCTGTTTCACTCCTTGTCTTGTGTTCACTATAACAAGCACTCCCAAGTCCGAACAATGTTTTTTCAAAATTACTATCGCACTGATATAGGAATCAAATTTCCTTTCAGACATACACAACCAGTTCATCTTATTATTGCTCCGTTTCTCGACCTAAAGAAAACAGCTAATGTTTATCAAACGTTTAGACTTTTAGGTTCCTACATTTCGACATTTTTTATATTCTTGTTAGACAGAGATAAAGAGTTTACTTTAAACTCGCGTACGCGAGATTTGAACCTTCCTGCAATGAAGCCGGTATTGTTTACGTACCATGACAGCAACAATACAATCTGGTGCTTTGTACGTTGTAACCGCTACTGCAGAGACGACGAAGATTTATATGAGCTTAAAAAGCAGTTGATAAACAAAATATTGAAAGCGTTGATGCTTTGATAACTTTACCTGTTCCGGGTTACTTTAAGGACTCCGAGTTTGGACAAGATCGGTTTGCCTGTGCACGACTGATTTTTTGGTCTCCTAAGCGACACTTTTGCAGTCATGATATCATGTCCACAATTCTGTTATTGAAAATTCACAATATGTCTGCAACAATATACAACGAAGACAATCCTGTGGAATACAACAAATTTGATGAAGAGGATACAGGTCGTCAGTTCATAAGAACCACGTTGGGACGGACTTCGTATGGAGTTTCCTTAAATGATCTATTTCACATCAAATCTGGACTTTATTTTTCCGACTATGTAGAAAATCTTTTAATTTACTGCAAAAGCCGTCAGGAAGCTCGAAAAAATAATCTGGCCGACTTTAAAGTGTGGCTATCAGCATTATCTCCAGTCACATGGGCGGTTACAATATCTCTTATTCTGCTTATGTTAGTGTTAATACAACGTAGAATACGGCTTGAGAATAGTCTGAATTTAATTAGTTCATTTGTTGGAAACAGCACTTCTAGCTACCTCAGCAAGAACAAGTTGTACGTTTTAATTGAGCTTGCAGGGTTGTTTATTTGTACTTTTTATTCAAACGGGCTAACCAGTATTCTCACCGTACCAACCGAAACTCCAGTTTATAGCTCCTTGAAAGAACTACTACTTAACAACTACAAAATACTATGGCAATCCAATTATCCAGAGCCTATTGAGTACAACAGCATAACATTTAAAAGGAAAAACCTCTCTTCTGCACTAAATTCAAGTTTTCATGTTCTGAAAACCGACTTAATGCTAGACTTGCACCACCTTCCCTTTTTGTTAAAAAGTTACGCAGAACTAAGTGACTCAAATCTTTTTCATTTTATGATATTTCGAATTAAGAAAAAGCTGTCAGAGAAGTTTGGATACGCAGATGCACAGTGTTTCCGGCTACCGGAAGCTTTGGAGCAAAATATTCTGTTTATGTTTATTTACACAGCAAACAGACACTGGCTTTTAGAAACGTACTCCCGTATCCATGAAATGGGTTTGATAGTAAAGTGGAAACTATGGGCTATATCGGCTTTAAGAAAGCGAGAAGGTGTGTCCCAAGAAGATCCAAGCTTAAAATCGGTGCGACCAGGAAATGTGGGTTGAGAATTATTAGAACGTGTTCAGATTATAATACGAGAATGCAAGAACTAAATAAGCTTATGGGGAAATTCAGACGAAGAAGCTATCCAGATTCTTTGTTAAACAACACTTTAACAAAGCTTAGCACACTTGATCGTTCAGTTTTACTCAAACCAAAGTCACCAATACTAATACAGTATCTAGCTAGGCATTCTCCTGCCATACTAAACCACTATAACATAGTTATATCAACGGTAGAAACCAAAAGCCAATCTTTTGTGATTGTGCCTTTCTACAAAAATATCAACAATTTAGGTACGTGTATCAAAGAGTATTTTGAAGCTGAACTTGCAAAGTGTAGCAATACAGACATAAAAGAATGCGCTGAAAATATAAAAATTATAGTTGCCTTTACCATTCCAAACTCAACACAGCAAGTTCTAAACCAAATGTGTAAATAAGAAAACAGGTATATTTATAAGCAACGTAAACGAGTATATCTCATAATGTTCCATTTATGTACCTATGAAACCGCGTAAAATGCTGCTGGCTCCAATACAACAAAATATATTTTTGTCATTCATAAAGAAAAGTCAGCAGCAGCAACAGCAACAATGCTGCTTTACTGAGTACTTTAATGTTATGTATAAAAATAATTTTAATCCAACCTACAACTGGGTAAATTTTATCAAATTATAACATCTATATATATATAAGGTGATTGTGGTGTTCGTCGGTAACAAATGTAAACAAACAAAAAATGTAAACAAACAAAATGTAAACAAACAAGTGTAAACATTGTACGTACCGCGTAACCGTGGTAACAATGGCAACGTAACCGTGGTAACCATGGCAACGTAACCGTGGTAACAATGGCAACGTAACCGTGGTAACCATGGCAACGTAACCGTGGTAACAATGGCAACGTAACCGTGGTAACCATGGCAACGTAACCGTGGTAACCATGGCAACGTAACCGTGGTAACCATGGCAACGTAACCATGGTAACCATGGCAACGTAACCGTGGTAACCATGGCAACGTAACCGTGGTAACCATGGCAACGTAACCGTGGTAACCATGGCAACGTAACTATGGTAACCATGGCAACGTAACTATGGTAACCATGGCAACGTAACTATGGTAACCATGGCAACGTAACTATGGTAACCATGGCAACGTAACTATGGTAACCATGGCAACGTAACTATGGTAACCATGGCAACGTAACCGTGGTAACCATGGCAACGTAACCGTGGTAACCATGGCAACGTAACCGTGGTAACCATGGCAACGTAACTATGGTAACCATGGCAACGTAACTATGGTAACCATGGCAACGTAACTATGGTAACCATGGCAACGTAACTATGGTAACCATGGCAACGTAACTATGGTAACCATGGCAACGTAACCGTGGTAACCATGGCAACGTAACCGTGGTAACCATGGCAACGTAACCGTGGTAACCATGGCAACGTAACTATGGTAACCATGGCAACGTAACTATGGTAACCATGGCAACGTAACCGTGGTAACCATGGCAACGTAACTATGGTAACCATGGCAACGTAACTATGGTAACCATGGCAACGTAACCGTGGTAACCATGGCAACGTAACTATGGTAACCATGGCAACGTAACTATGGTAACCATGGCAACGTAACCGTGGTAACCATGGCAACGTAACTATCATGGCAACGTAACTATGGTAACCAGGGTAACGTAACTATGGTAACCAGGGTAACGTAACTATGGTAACCATGGCAACGTAACTATCATGGCAACGTAACTATGGTAACCAGGGTAACGTAACTATGGTAACCAGGGTAACGTATCTATGGTAACCAGGGTAACGTAACTATGGTAACCAGGGTAACGTAACTATGGTAACCATGGCAACGTAACTATCATGGCAACGTAACTATGGTAACCATGGCAACGTAACTATCATGGCAACGTAACTATGGTAACCATGGCAACGTAACTATCATGGCAACGTAACTATGGTAACCATGGCAACGTAACTATGGTAACCATGGCAACGTAACTATGGTAACCATGGCAACGTAACTATCATAGCAACGTTACTATCATGGCAACGTAACTATGGTAACCATGGCAACGTAACTATCATGGCAACGTAACTATCATGGCAACGTAACTATCATGGCAACGTAACTATGGTAACCATGGCAACGTAACTATGGTAACCATGGCAACGTAACCGTGGTAACCATGGCAACGTAACTATGGTAACCATGGCAACGTAACTATGGTAACCATGGCAACGTAACCGTGGTAACCATGGCAACGTAACTATGGTAACCATGGCAACGTAACTATGGTAACCATGGCAACGTAACTATGGTAACCATGGCAACGTAACTATGGTAACCATGGCAACGTAACTATCATGGCAACGTAACTATGGTAACCATGGCAACGTAACTATGGTAACCATGGCAACGTAACTATGGTAACCATGGCAACGTAACTATCATGGCAACGTAACTATGGTAACCAGGGTAACGTAACTATGGTAACCAGGGTAACGTAACTACGGTAACCATGGCAACGTAACAATCATGGCAACGTAACTATCATGGCAACGTAACTATGGTAACCATGGCAACGTAACCGTGGTAACCAGGGTAACGTAACTATGGTAACCATGGCAACGTAACTATCATGGCAACGTAACTATGGTAACCAGGGTAACGTAACTATGGTAACCAGGGTAACGTATCTATGGTAACCAGGGTAACGTAACTATGGTAACCATGGCAACGTAACTATCATGGCAACGTAACTATGGTAACCAGGGTAACGTAACTATGGTAACCAGGGTAACGTATCTATGGTAACCAGGGTAACGTAACTATGGTAACCAGGGTAACGTAACTATGGTAACCATGGCAACGTAACTATCATGGCAACGTAACTATGGTAACCATGGCGACGTAACTATGGTAACCATGGCAACGTAACTATGGTAACCATGGCAACGTAACTATGGTAACCATGGCAACGTAACTATCATAGCAACGTTACTATCATGGCAACGTAACTATGGTAACCATGGCAACGTAACTATCATGGCAACGTAACTATCATGGCAACGTAACTATGGTAACCATGGCAACGTAACCGTGGTAACCAGGGTAACGTAACTATGGTAACCATGGCAACGTAACTATTATGGCAACGTAACTATGGTAACCAGGGTAACGTAACTATGGTAACCAGGGTAAGGTAACTATGGTAACCAGGGTAACGTAACTATGGTAACCATGGCAACGTAACTATGGTAACCATGGCAACGTAACCGTGGTAACCATGGCAACGTAACTATGGTAACCATGGCAACGTAACTATGGTAACCAGGGTAACGTAACTATGGTAACCAGGGTAACGTAACTACGGTAACCATGGCAACGTAACTATCATGGCAACGTAACTATCATGGCAACGTAACTATGGTAACCAGGGTAACGTAACTATGGTAACCAGGGTAACGTATCTATGGTAACCAGGGTAACGTAACTATGGTAACCAGGGTAACGTAACTATGGTAACCATGGCAACGTAACTATCATGGCAACGTAACTATGGTAACCATGGCAACGTAACTATCATGGCAACGTAACTATGGTAACCATGGCAACGTAACTATCATGGCAACGTAACTATGGTAACCATGGCAACGTAACTATGGTAACCATGGCAACGTAACTATGGTAACCATGGCAACGTAACTATCATAGCAACGTTACTATCATGGCAACGTAACTATGGTAACCATGGCAACGTAACTATCATGGCAACGTAACTATCATGGCAACGTAACTATCATGGCAACGTAACTATGGTAACCATGGCAACGTAACTATGGTAACCATGGCAACGTAACCGTGGTAACCATGGCAACGTAACTATGGTAACCATGGCAACGTAACTATGGTAACCATGGCAACGTAACCGTGGTAACCATGGCAACGTAACTATGGTAACCATGGCAACGTAACTATGGTAACCATGGCAACGTAACTATGGTAACCATGGCAACGTAACTATGGTAACCATGGCAACGTAACTATCATGGCAACGTAACTATGGTAACCATGGCAACGTAACTATGGTAACCATGGCAACGTAACTATGGTAACCATGGCAACGTAACTATCATGGCAACGTAACTATGGTAACCAGGGTAACGTAACTATGGTAACCAGGGTAACGTAACTACGGTAACCATGGCAACGTAACTATCATGGCAACGTAACTATCATGGCAACGTAACTATGGTAACCATGGCAACGTAACCGTGGTAACCAGGGTAACGTAACTATGGTAACCATGGCAACGTAACTATCATGGCAACGTAACTATGGTAACCAGGGTAACGTAACTATGGTAACCAGGGTAACGTATCTATGGTAACCAGGGTAACGTAACTATGGTAACCATGGCAACGTAACTATCATGGCAACGTAACTATGGTAACCAGGGTAACGTAACTATGGTAACCAGGGTAACGTATCTATGGTAACCAGGGTAACGTAACTATGGTAACCAGGGTAACGTAACTATGGTAACCATGGCAACGTAACTATCATGGCAACGTAACTATGGTAACCATGGCGACGTAACTATGGTAACCATGGCAACGTAACTATGGTAACCATGGCAACGTAACTATGGTAACCATGGCAACGTAACTATCATAGCAACGTTACTATCATGGCAACGTAACTATGGTAACCATGGCAACGTAACTATCATGGCAACGTAACTATCATGGCAACGTAACTATGGTAACCATGGCAACGTAACCGTGGTAACCAGGGTAACGTAACTATGGTAACCATGGCAACGTAACTATTATGGCAACGTAACTATGGTAACCAGGGTAACGTAACTATGGTAACCAGGGTAACGTATCTATGGTAACCAGGGTAACGTAACTATGGTAACCAGGGTAACGTAACTATGGTAACCATGGCAACGTAACTATCATGGCAACGTAACTATGGTAACCATGGCGACGTAACTATGGTAACCATGGCAACGTAACTATGGTAACCATGGCAACGTAACTATGGTAACCATGGCAACGTATCTATGGTAACCAGGGTAACGTAACTATGGTAACCATGGCAACGTAACTATCATGGCAACGTAACTATGGTAACCAGGGTAACGTAACTATGGTAACCAGGGTAACGTATCTATGGTAACCAGGGTAACGTAACTATGGTAACCAGGGTAACGTAACTATGGTAACCATGGCAACGTAACTATCATGGCAACGTAACTATGGTAACCATGGCGACGTAACTATGGTAACCATGGCAACGTAACTATGGTAACCATGGCAACGTAACTATGGTAACCATGGCAACGTAACTATCATAGCAACGTTACTATCATGGCAACGTAACTATGGTAACCATGGCAACGTAACTATCATGGCAACGTAACTATCATGGCAACGTAACTATGGTAACCATGGCAACGTAACCGTGGTAACCAGGGTAACGTAACTATGGTAACCATGGCAACGTAACTATTATGGCAACGTAACTATGGTAACCAGGGTAACGTAACTATGGTAACCAGGGTAAGGTAACTATGGTAACCAGGGTAACGTAACTATGGTAACCATGGCAACGTAACTATGGTAACCATGGCAACGTAACCGTGGTAACCATGGCAACGTAACTATGGTAACCATGGCAACGTAACTATGGTAACCAGGGTAACGTAACTATGGTAACCAGGGTAACGTAACTACGGTAACCATGGCAACGTAACTATCATGGCAACGTAACTATCATGGCAACGTAACTATGGTAACCAGGGTAACGTAACTATGGTAACCAGGGTAACGTATCTATGGTAACCAGGGTAACGTAACTATGGTAACCAGGGTAACGTAACTATGGTAACCATGGCAACGTAACTATCATGGCAACGTAACTATGGTAACCATGGCAACGTAACTATCATGGCAACGTAACTATGGTAACCATGGCAACGTAACTATCATGGCAACGTAACTATGGTAACCATGGCAACGTAACTATGGTAACCATGGCAACGTAACTATGGTAACCATGGCAACGTAACTATCATAGCAACGTTACTATCATGGCAACGTAACTATGGTAACCATGGCAACGTAACTATCATGGCAACGTAACTATCATGGCAACGTAACTATCATGGCAACGTAACTATGGTAACCATGGCAACGTAACTATGGTAACCATGGCAACGTAACCGTGGTAACCATGGCAACGTAACTATGGTAACCATGGCAACGTAACTATGGTAACCATGGCAACGTAACCGTGGTAACCATGGCAACGTAACTATGGTAACCATGGCAACGTAACTATGGTAACCATGGCAACGTAACTATGGTAACCATGGCAACGTAACTATGGTAACCATGGCAACGTAACTATCATGGCAACGTAACTATGGTAACCATGGCAACGTAACTATGGTAACCATGGCAACGTAACTATGGTAACCATGGCAACGTAACTATCATGGCAACGTAACTATGGTAACCAGGGTAACGTAACTATGGTAACCAGGGTAACGTAACTACGGTAACCATGGCAACGTAACTATCATGGCAACGTAACTATCATGGCAACGTAACTATGGTAACCATGGCAACGTAACCGTGGTAACCAGGGTAACGTAACTATGGTAACCATGGCAACGTAACTATCATGGCAACGTAACTATGGTAACCAGGGTAACGTAACTATGGTAACCAGGGTAACGTATCTATGGTAACCAGGGTAACGTAACTATGGTAACCATGGCAACGTAACTATCATGGCAACGTAACTATGGTAACCAGGGTAACGTAACTATGGTAACCAGGGTAACGTATCTATGGTAACCAGGGTAACGTAACTATGGTAACCAGGGTAACGTAACTATGGTAACCATGGCAACGTAACTATCATGGCAACGTAACTATGGTAACCATGGCGACGTAACTATGGTAACCATGGCAACGTAACTATGGTAACCATGGCAACGTAACTATGGTAACCATGGCAACGTAACTATCATAGCAACGTTACTATCATGGCAACGTAACTATGGTAACCATGGCAACGTAACTATCATGGCAACGTAACTATCATGGCAACGTAACTATGGTAACCATGGCAACGTAACCGTGGTAACCAGGGTAACGTAACTATGGTAACCATGGCAACGTAACTATTATGGCAACGTAACTATGGTAACCAGGGTAACGTAACTATGGTAACCAGGGTAAGGTAACTATGGTAACCAGGGTAACGTAACTATGGTAACCAGGGTAACGTAACTATGGTAACCAGGGTAAGGTAACTATGGTAACCAGGGTAACGTAACTATGGTAACCATGGCAACGTAACTATGGTAACCATGGCAACGTAACCGTGGTAACCATGGCAACGTAACTATGGTAACCATGGCAACGTAACTATGGTAACCATGGCAACGTAACTATGGTAACCATGGCAACGTAACTATGGTAACCAGGGTAACGTAACTATGGTAACCATGGCAACGTAACTATCATGGCAACGTAACTATGGTAACCATGGCAACGTAACTATGGTAACCAGGGTAACGTAACTACGGTAACCATGGCAACGTAACTATCATGGCAACGTAACTATCATGGCAACGTAACTATCATGGCAACGTAACTATGGTAACCATGGCAACGTAACTATCATGGCAACGTAACTATGGTAACCATGGCAACGTAACTATGGTAACCATGGCAACGTAACTATGGTAACCATGGCAACGTAACTATCATGGCAACGTAACTATGGTAACCAGGGTAACGTAACTATGGTAACCAGGGTAACGTAACTACGGTAACCATGGCAACGTAACTATCATGGCAACGTAACTATCATGGCAACGTAACTATCATGGCAACGTAACTATGGTAACCATGGCAACGTAACCGTGGTAACCAGGGTAACGTAACTATGGTAACCATGGCAACGTAACTATCATGGCAACGTAACTATGGTAACCAGGGTAACGTAACTATGGTAACCAGGGTAACGTATCTATGGTAACCAGGGTAACGTAACTATGGTAACCATGGCAACGTAACTATCATGGCAACGTAACTATGGTAACCAGGGTAACGTAACTATGGTAACCAGGGTAACGTATCTATGGTAACCAGGGTAACGTAACTATGGTAACCAGGGTAACGTAACTATGGTAACCATGGCAACGTATCTATGGTAACCAGGGTAACGTAACTATGGTAACCAGGGTAACGTAACTATGGTAACCATGGCAACGTAACTATCATGGCAACGTAACTATGGTAACCATGGCGACGTAACTATGGTAACCATGGCAACGTAACTATGGTAACCATGGCAACGTAACTATGGTAACCATGGCAACGTAACTATCATAGCAACGTTACTATCATGGCAACGTAACTATGGTAACCATGGCAACGTAACTATCATGGCAACGTAACTATCATGGCAACGTAACTATGGTAACCATGGCAACGTAACCGTGGTAACCAGGGTAACGTAACTATGGTAACCATGGCAACGTAACTATTATGGCAACGTAACTATGGTAACCAGGGTAACGTAACTATGGTAACCAGGGTAAGGTAACTATGGTAACCAGGGTAACGTAACTATGGTAACCATGGCAACGTAACTATGGTAACCATGGCAACGTAACCGTGGTAACCATGGCAACGTAACTATGGTAACCATGGCAACGTAACTATGGTAACCAGGGTAACGTAACTATGGTAACCGGGGTAACGTAACTACGGTAACCATGGCAACGTAACTATCATGGCAACGTAACTATCATGGCAACGTAACTATGGTAACCAGGGTAACGTAACTATGGTAACCAGGGTAACGTATCTATGGTAACCAGGGTAACGTAACTATGGTAACCAGGGTAACGTAACTATGGTAACCATGGCAACGTAACTATCATGGCAACGTAACTATGGTAACCATGGCAACGTAACTATCATGGCAACGTAACTATGGTAACCATGGCAACGTAACTATCATGGCAACGTAACTATGGTAACCATGGCAACGTAACTATGGTAACCATGGCAACGTAACTATGGTAACCATGGCAACGTAACTATCATAGCAACGTTACTATCATGGCAACGTAACTATGGTAACCATGGCAACGTAACTATCATGGCAACGTAACTATCATGGCAACGTAACTATCATGGCAACGTAACTATGGTAACCATGGCAACGTAACTATGGTAACCATGGCAACGTAACCGTGGTAACCATGGCAACGTAACTATGGTAACCATGGCAACGTAACTATGGTAACCATGGCAACGTAACCGTGGTAACCATGGCAACGTAACTATGGTAACCATGGCAACGTAACTATGGTAACCATGGCAACGTAACTATGGTAACCATGGCAACGTAACTATGGTAACCATGGCAACGTAACTATCATGGCAACGTAACTATGGTAACCATGGCAACGTAACTATGGTAACCATGGCAACGTAACTATGGTAACCATGGCAACGTAACTATCATGGCAACGTAACTATGGTAACCAGGGTAACGTAACTATGGTAACCAGGGTAACGTAACTACGGTAACCATGGCAACGTAACTATCATGGCAACGTAACTATCATGGCAACGTAACTATGGTAACCATGGCAACGTAACCGTGGTAACCAGGGTAACGTAACTATGGTAACCATGGCAACGTAACTATCATGGCAACGTAACTATGGTAACCAGGGTAACGTAACTATGGTAACCAGGGTAACGTATCTATGGTAACCAGGGTAACGTAACTATGGTAACCATGGCAACGTAACTATCATGGCAACGTAACTATGGTAACCAGGGTAACGTAACTATGGTAACCAGGGTAACGTATCTATGGTAACCAGGGTAACGTAACTATGGTAACCAGGGTAACGTAACTATGGTAACCATGGCAACGTAACTATCATGGCAACGTAACTATGGTAACCATGGCGACGTAACTATGGTAACCATGGCAACGTAACTATGGTAACCATGGCAACGTAACTATGGTAACCATGGCAACGTAACTATCATAGCAACGTTACTATCATGGCAACGTAACTATGGTAACCATGGCAACGTAACTATCATGGCAACGTAACTATCATGGCAACGTAACTATGGTAACCATGGCAACGTAACCGTGGTAACCAGGGTAACGTAACTATGGTAACCATGGCAACGTAACTATTATGGCAACGTAACTATGGTAACCAGGGTAACGTAACTATGGTAACCAGGGTAAGGTAACTATGGTAACCAGGGTAACGTAACTATGGTAACCAGGGTAACGTAACTATGGTAACCAGGGTAAGGTAACTATGGTAACCAGGGTAACGTAACTATGGTAACCATGGCAACGTAACTATGGTAACCATGGCAACGTAACCGTGGTAACCATGGCAACGTAACTATGGTAACCATGGCAACGTAACTATGGTAACCATGGCAACGTAACTATGGTAACCATGGCAACGTAACTATGGTAACCATGGCAACGTAACTATGGTAACCAGGGTAACGTAACTATGGTAACCATGGCAACGTAACTATCATGGCAACGTAACTATGGTAACCATGGCAACGTAACTATGGTAACCAGGGTAACGTAACTACGGTAACCATGGCAACGTAACTATCATGGCAACGTAACTATCATGGCAACGTAACTATCATGGCAACGTAACTATGGTAACCATGGCAACGTAACTATCATGGCAACGTAACTATGGTAACCAGGGTAACGTAACTATGGTAACCAGGGTAACGTAACTACGGTAACCATGGCAACGTAACTATCATGGCAACGTAACTATGGTAACCATGGCAACGTAACCGTGGTAACCAGGGTAACGTAACTATGGTAACCATGGCAACGTAACTATCATGGCAACGTAACTATGGTAACCAGGGTAACGTAACTATCATGGCAACGTAACTATGGTAACCAGGGTAACGTAACTATGGTAACCAGGGTAACGTAACTACGGTAACCATGGCAACGTAACTATCATGGCAACGTAACCGTGGTAACCATGGCAACGTAACTATGGTAACCATGGCAACGTAACTATGGTAACCATGGCAACGTAACTATGGTAACCATGGCAACGTAACTATCATGGCAACGTAACTATGGTAACCATGGCAACGTAACTATTGTAACCATGGCAACGTAACTATGGTAACCATGGCAACGTAACTATCATGGCAACGTAACTATGGTAACCAGGGTAACGTAACTATGGTAACCAGGGTAACGTAACTACGGTAACCATGGCAACGTAACTATCATGGCAACGTAACTATCATGGCAACGTAACTATGGTAACCAGGGTAAGGTAACTATGGTAACCAGGGTAACGTAACTATGGTAACCATGGCAACGTAACTATGGTAACCATGGCAACGTAACCGTGGTAACCATGGCAACGTAACTATGGTAACCATGGCAACGTAACTATGGTAACCATGGCAACGTAACTATGGTAACCATGGCAACGTAACTATGGTAACCATGGCAACGTAACTATCATGGCAACGTAACTATGGTAACCAGGGTAACGTAACTATGGTAACCAGGGTAACGTAACTACGGTAACCATGGCAACGTAACTATCATGGCAACGTAACTATCATGGCAACGTAACTATGGTAACCAGGGTAACGTAACTATGGTAACCAGGGTAACGTAACTATGGTAACCAGGGTAAGGTAACTATGGTAACCAGGGTAACGTAACTATGGTAACCATGGCAACGTAACTATGGTAACCATGGCAACGTAACCGTGGTAACCATGGCAACGTAACTATGGTAACCATGGCAACGTAACTATGGTAACCATGGCAACGTAACTATGGTAACCATGGCAACGTAACTATGGTAACCATGGCAACGTAACTATCATGGCAACGTAACTATGGTAACCAGGGTAACGTAACTATGGTAACCAGGGTAACGTAACTACGGTAACCATGGCAACGTAACTATCATGGCAACGTAACTATCATGGCAACGTAACTATGGTAACCATGGCAACGTAACTATGGTAACCATGGCAACGTAACTATGGTAACCATGGCAACGTAACTATGGTAACCATGGCAACGTAACTATGGTAACCATGGCAACGTAACTATGGTAACCATGGCAACGTAACTATGGTAACCATGGCAACGTAACCGTGGTAACCATGGCAACGTAACTATGGTAACCATGGCAACGTAACTATGGTAACCATGGCAACGTAACTATGGTAACCATGGCAACGTAACCGTGGTAACCATGGCAACGTAACTATGGTAACCATGGCAACGTAACTATGGTAACCATGGCAACGTAACTATGGTAACCATGGCAACGTAACTATGGTAACCATGGCAACGTAACTATCATGGCAACGTAACTATGGTAACCAGGGTAACGTAACTATGGTAACCAGGGTAACGTAACTACGGTAACCATGGCAACGTAACTATCATGGCAACGTAACTATGGTAACCATGGCAACGTAACCGTGGTAACCAGGGTAACGTAACTATGGTAACCATGGCAACGTAACTATCATGGCAACGTAACTATGGTAACCAGGGTAACGTAACTATGGTAACCAGGGTAACGTATCTATGGTAACCAGGGTAACGTAACTATGGTAACCATGGCAACGTAACTATCATGGCAACGTAACTATGGTAACCAGGGTAACGTAACTATGGTAACCAGGGTAACGTATCTATGGTAACCAGGGTAACGTAACTATCATGGCAACGTAACTATGGTAACCAGGGTAACGTAACTATGGTAACCAGGGTAACGTATCTATGGTAACCAGGGTAACGTAACTATGGTAACCATGGCAACGTAACTATCATGGCAACGTAACTATGGTAACCATGGCAACGTAACTATGGTAACCATGGCAACGTAACTATCATAGCAACGTTACTATCATGGCAACGTAACTATGGTAACCATGGCAACGTAACTATCATGGCAACGTAACTATCATGGCAACGTAACTATGGTAACCATGGCAACGTAACTATGGTAACCATGGCAACGTAACCGTGGTAACCATGGCAACGTAACTATGGTAACCATGGCAACGTAACTATGGTAACCATGGCAACGTAACCGTGGTAACCATGGCAACGTAACTATGGTAACCATGGCAACGTAACTATGGTAACCATGGCAACGTAACTATGGTAACCATGGCAACGTAACTATCATGGCAACGTAACTATGGTAACCATGGCAACGTAACTATTGTAACCATGGCAACGTAACTATGGTAACCATGGCAACGTAACTATCATGGCAACGTAACTATGGTAACCAGGGTAACGTAACTATGGTAACCAGTGTAACGTAACTATGGTAACCAGGGTAACGTAACTACGGTAACCATGGCAACGTAACTATCATGGCAACGTAACTATCATGGCAACGTAACTATGGTAACCATGGCAACGTAACCGTGGTAACCAGGGTAACGTAACTATGGTAACCATGGCAACGTAACTATCATGGCAACGTAACTATGGTAACCAGGGTAACGTAACTATGGTAACCAGGGTAACGTATCTATGGTAACCAGGGTAACGTAACTATGGTAACCATGGCAACGTAACTATCATGGCAACGTAACTATGGTAACCAGGGTAACGTAACTATGGTAACCAGGGTAACGTATCTATGGTAACCAGGGTAACGTAACTATGGTAACCAGGGTAACGTAACTATGGTAACCATGGCAACGTAACTATCATGGCAACGTAACTATGGTAACCATGGCAACGTAACTATGGTAACCATGGCAACGTAACTATGGTAACCATGGCAACGTAACTATCATAGCAACGTTACTATCATGGCAACGTAACTATGGTAACCATGGCAACGTAACTATCATGGCAACGTAACTATGGTAACCATGGCAACGTAACCGTGGTAACCAGGGTAACGTAACTATGGTAACCATGGCAACGTAACCGTGGTAACCAGGGTAACGTAACTATGGTAACCATGGCAACGTAACCGTGGTAACCAGGGTAACGTAACTATGGTAACCATGGCAACGTAACTATCATGGCAACGTAACTATGGTAACCAGGGTAACGTAACTATGGTAACCAGGGTAACGTATCTATGGTAACCAGGGTAACGTAACTATGGTAACCAGGGTAACGTAACTATGGTAACCAGGGTAACGTAACTATGGTAACCAGGGTAACGTAACTATGGTAACCATGGCAACGTAACTATGGTAACCATGGCAACGTAACCGTGGTAACCATGGCAACGTAACTATGGTAACCATGGCAACGTAACTATGGTAACCATGGCAACGTAACTATGGTAACCATGGCAACGTAACTATGGTAACCATGGCAACGTAACTATCATGGCAACGTAACTATGGTAACCATGGCAACGTAACTATCATGGCAACGTAACTATGGTAACCAGGGTAACGTAACTATGGTAACCAGGGTAACGTAACTACGGTAACCATGGCAACGTAACTATCATGGCAACGTAACTATCATGGCAACGTAACTATGGTAACCATGGCAACGTAACTGTGGTAACCATGGCAACGTAACCGTGGTAACCAGGGTAACGTAACTATGGTAACCATGGCAACGTAACTATCATGGCAACGTAACTATCATGGCAACGTAACTATGGTAACCAGGGTAACGTAACTATGGTAACCAGGGTAACGTATCTATGTTAACCAGGGTAACGTAACTATGGTAACCAGGGTAACGTAACTATGGTAACCAGGGTAACGTAACTATGGTAACCATGGCAACGTAACTATGGTAACCATGGCAACGTAACCGTGGTAACCAGGGTAACGTAACTATGGTAACCATGGCAACGTAACTATCATGGCAACGTATCTATGGTAACCAGGGTAACGTAACTATGGTAACCAGGGTAACGTAACTATGGTAACCAGGGTAACGTAACTATGGTAACCAGGGTAACGTAACTATGGTAACCATGGCAACGTAACTATGGTAACCAGGGTAACGTAACTATATGCACATTTTCGTTTAACAATAAAAATCTATTGTATTCCGGGTGTTTTTCAAATGGCAGGGCGTATGCCTGCTGTAAAGCTAGTTGTATTTTAATTTCTGATAATAATTTATGTACATCCAACTAATATAATATTTTATTATTCATGAATGTATATATTTTTGTGCAGACGCCTGATGATGCTATTTTAAATAAAGAGTGAAACCGGTCGCGGTTTATCCAGTTATACTGAGGAGTTAAAGGAGTCTTCATTATTTTGTACTACAAAATCATTCTAAAGTTCGTTCTACTTGGCTCTAAGTATCGTTACGGTCCTCCAAAGTCTAACTGGAATGGCGTCAGCAACTGAAACAATGGCAGAAGCAACTGCCATGGATGAGTCCCTATCTCCAAGCTACTCCCCACTAGTTTCACAACCTACTGACAACGATAATACTGTTCCCGATACAGCTGAAGAGTTGGCAGCAAAATTAACTAAACTGTTGGAGGAGTATGATGAGGAGAAAACTCTCTCTGTTTGGCACCTAAGGGAGGAATACGAATCGGATATTCTAGTCAAAGAATACTTTCAACTGTTAGAAAACGTGAAGGTGAAACCCTCAATTCCCGACAAAACTTTACTCAGTATTCTTCCTGTGCCGAAGTTTGAATTACCGAAGAAAACTCAAATGGAAGTATTAAACTGGTTTACAGCGTACTTTCAGTGTCGGTATTCAGCATTAAACATAAATAGTGCCGTGCAAAACGAAGTTTGTCTCTTCAGCCCCTACATCAACTTCAAAATACCGCAGTACAATTTACTACCGAAATTGTACTATAAGGATACATTTGAGACAAAGACAAGTTTTGTGCAAGCTGTACAAATTAACGCAATAGCTGGCCTAGCGTTTACTACTGAGTTAATTTTATTGCGTATCATGTGGGAAATTGTCCAATTTGTAAAGCAGCAAACTACAAGTGAGGAGGAAATACTTCAGTTTATGCAGTTTTTCCTATGCTCATTCTACCAAGCAGCACAAATAAACTTTCACGAGACATTCAATGTGAAGGAAATTGACTGGACAAAGAAGGAGAGTAAGGTCAAGGACGGGCTTCCACGATGGCGCAGGGAAAATAAACTTCCACCTCCAATACCACAAAACCGATATGCCAAGTCGCTACTTAAGAAGGTGGAGGATGGAAAGGTCAAAATCAACTCGCTAGGAATAGTTAAGCAGTCGGAACCTGTGACGGTACAACAACAGGCGACTTCTACAACAAATTCTACATCCTCAAACGCCAAAACTTCTACGGCTGCTCAAAATAAAACTACTAACAACAGAAATACCAACAAAAAGGCAGACCAAAGTACCCACCACCGCCACGGAAATAGAAGTGTCAAGGACATTACTAAATCCAGGACCGACCGCAACCCAGGGAAACGGGACAGAACAGCAGCCTTCAATAAAAATCGTAATTTCGACAATGATGAAAAGGCTAATTCATCCTCCTCTAAAAACAATTCTCGAAAGAGAAACAAATCGAATTATCAAATTCAATGACAATCAGAAAGTAAGTACTCAGTAAAAACAAAACGAAGATTTGTTAATTTACACAAGCTATTTCCATTCTACGGTAATTTGTCATGTAGACAACAAAAATATTTATTTAAACTGTATAAATTATGGGAATTGTCGGATAGTGTTGTACATAATATCTCATCAGTTCAAAATTTGCCAGTTTCAGTAAATCTAGTTTTATTTTTGGGACTCAAGTTCAGTTTTTCAAATAAACCTAATTATAAAGCCATCGCTAATTGTATTAACGAAGGCAAAAGAAAACTAGCCTGGAGAATATTCTTTGAACTGAGGGGAGAAAACAAGAGTATGGATGGGATTACACAAATAATGTTTAACATAAAAAAAGCAGTTTGTCCATCACAAAAGAAAGCTCCTATTGAATCATATTTGTTTGATGACAAGTTTTCTGTTAATTGTACAAAATTGTTAAAACGCAGATCTCAACCGCACAACAAAGTGCACACTCTTTTACTACAGGAATTTAGTTCATTTATTGAAACTAATCATATAATTATCAAACCGAGTGATAAAAACGCTGGTATATGTGTAATGAACACCGCTGACTATAGAGAGGAAGTATATCGCCAACTATTTGACGATAATACTTACAGACCATCCGTAAAAGCGGAATATAATATAGCTAGCGAACGTTTTAAAGATCATGCGAATTATTTGTGTAAAGAAATTCTGAAAAATAGAAAAATTCCACAAATCTATCCAGATCATAGCACACCTGCAAAATTTTATATTTTACCAAAAATTCATAAGCCGTACACAGCATTTCCGGTAGGTCGACCGATCTCCAGCACTTTAAAATGCATAAATAGAGGTGTGTCTATGATCTTAGATAGCATTTTACAACCATTAAGCTTAATGATTCCAGACCTGATTATTGACTCTCCGCATTTAATTTTAACTTTAAGTCACCTAAAATTAAACCCATTAAGAAAATACCTGTTAGTAACAGCAGATATTACAGCAATGTATGTGGAGCTACCTATTGCATGCTGCAAAGAAAGTTGCATTCAGTTTTTTAACGAAAACAAGGAAATGACAGATATCCCCTTAAAAGTTAATACCACACAACTCAAAAGGTTATTAGATTTAACGCTAGATTACAGCTTCCTCGAATTCAACGATGAACTATTTTTTCAACATAAAGGTATTCAAATGGGAAACTGTGCTAGCGTATCTATAGCTAATATTACTGCAGCAGTGCAATTAAGGAAACATGGTAAGCGTAACTATGGTAACCATGGCAACGTAACTATCATGGCAACGTAACTATCATGGCAACGTAACTATGGTAACCATGGCAACGTAACCGTGGTAACCAGGGTAACGTAACTATGGTAACCATGGCAACGTAACTATTATGGCAACGTAACTATGGTAACCAGGGTAACGTAACTATGGTAACCAGGGTAAGGTAACTATGGTAACCAGGGTAACGTAACTATGGTAACCATGGCAACGTAACTATGGTAACCATGGCAACGTAACCGTGGTAACCATGGCAACGTAACTATGGTAACCATGGCAACGTAACTATGGTAACCATGGCAACGTAACTATGGTAACCATGGCAACGTAACTATGGTAACCATGGCAACGTAACTATGGTAACCATGGCAACGTAACTATCATGGCAACGTAACTATGGTAACCAGGGTAACGTAACTATGGTAACCAGGGTAACGTAACTACGGTAACCATGGCAACGTAACTATCATGGCAACGTAACTATCATGGCAACGTAACTATGGTAACCATGGCAACGTAACTATGGTAACCATGGCAACGTAACTATGGTAACCATGGCAACGTAACTATGGTAACCATGGCAACGTAACTATGGTAACCATGGCAACGTAACTATGGTAACCATGGCAACGTAACTATGGTAACCATGGCAACGTAACTATGGTAACCATGGCAACGTAACCGTGGTAACCATAACAACGTAACTATGGTAACCATGGCAACGTAACTATGGTAACCATGGCAACGTAACTATGGTAACCATGGCAACGTAACTATCATGGCAACGTAACTATGGTAACCATGGCAACGTAACTATGGTAACCATGGCAACGTAACTATGGTAACCATGGCAACGTAACTATGGTAACCATGGCAACGTAACTATCATGGCAACGTAACTATGGTAACCAGGGTAACGTAACTATGGTAACCAGGGTAACGTAACTACGGTAACCATGGCAACGTAACTATCATGGCAACGTAACTATGGTAACCATGGCAACGTAACCGTGGTAACCAGGGTAACGTAACTATGGTAACCATGGCAACGTAACTATCATGGCAACGTAACTATGGTAACCAGGGTAACGTAACTATGGTAACCAGGGTAACGTATCTATGGTAACCAGGGTAACGTAACTATGGTAACCATGGCAACGTAACTATCATGGCAACGTAACTATGGTAACCAGGGTAACGTAACTATGCTAACCAGGGTAACGTATCTATGGTAACCAGGGTAACGTAACTATGGTAACCATGGCAACGTAACTATCATGGCAACGTAACTATGGTAACCAGGGTAACGTAACTATGGTAACCAGGGTAACGTATCTATGGTAACCAGGGTAACGTAACTATCATGGCAACGTAACTATGGTAACCAGGGTAACGTAACTATGGTAACCAGGGTAACGTATCTATGGTAACCAGGGTAACGTAACTATGGTAACCATGGCAACGTAACTATCATGGCAACGTAACTATGGTAACCATGGCAACGTAACTATGGTAACCATGGCAACGTAACTATCATAGCAACGTTACTATCATGGCAACGTAACTATGGTAACCGTGGCAACGTAACTATCATGGCAACGTAACTATCATGGCAACGTAACTATGGTAACCATGGCAACGTAACTATGGTAACCATGGCAACGTAACCGTGGTAACCATGGCAACGTAACTATGGTAACCATGGCAACGTAACTATGGTAACCATGGCAACGTAACCGTGGTAACCATGGCAACGTAACTATGGTAACCATGGCAACGTAACTATGGTAACCATGGCAACGTAACTATGGTAACCATGGCAACGTAACTATCATGGCAACGTAACTATGGTAACCATGGCAACGTAACTATTGTAACCATGGCAACGTAACTATGGTAACCATGGCAACGTAACTATCATGGCAACGTAACTATGGTAACCAGGGTAACGTAACTATGGTAACCAGGGTAACGTAACTATGGTAACCAGGGTAACGTAACTACGGTAACCATGGCAACGTAACTATCATGGCAACGTAACTATCATGGCAACGTAACTATGGTAACCATGGCAACGTAACCGTGGTAACCAGGGTAACGTAACTATGGTAACCATGGCAACGTAACTATCATGGCAACGTAGCTATGGTAACCAGGGTAACGTAACTATGGTAACCAGGGTAACGTATCTATGGTAACCAGGGTAACGTATCTATGGTAACCAGGGTAACGTAACTATGGTAACCAGGGTAACGTAACTATGGTAACCATGGCAACGTAACTATCATGGCAACGTAACTATGGTAACCATGGCAACGTAACTATGGTAACCATGGCAACGTAACTATGGTAACCATGGCAACGTAACTATGGTAACCATGGCAACGTAACTATCATAGCAACGTTACTATCATGGCAACGTAACTATGGTAACCATGGCAACGTAACTATCATGGCAACGTAACTATCATGGCAACGTAACTATGGTAACCATGGCAACGTAACCGTGGTAACCAGGGTAACGTAACTATGGTAACCATGGCAACGTAACTATTATGGCAACGTAACTATGGTAACCAGGGTAACGTAACTATGGTAACCATGGCAACGTAACTATTATGGCAACGTAACTATGGTAACCAGGGTAACGTAACTATGGTAACCAGGGTAACGTATCTATGGTAACCAGGGTAACGTAACTATGGTAACCAGGGTAACGTAACTATGGTAACCAGGGTAAGGTAACTATGGTAACCAGGGTAACGTAACTATGGTAACCATGGCAACGTAACTATGGTAACCATGGCAACGTAACCGTGGTAACCATGGCAACGTAACTATGGTAACCATGGCAACGTAACTATGGTAACCATGGCAACGTAACTATGGTAACCATGGCAACGTAACTATGGTAACCATGGCAACGTAACTATCATGGCAACGTAACTATGGTAACCAGGGTAACGTAACTATGGTAACCAGGGTAACGTAACTACGGTAACCATGGCAACGTAACTATCATGGCAACGTAACTATCATGGCAACGTAACTATGGTAACCATGGCAACGTAACTATGGTAACCATGGCAACGTAACTATGGTAACCATGGCAACGTAACTATGGTAACCATGGCAACGTAACTATGGTAACCATGGCAACGTAACTATGGTAACCATGGCAACGTAACTATGGTAACCATGGCAACGTAACTATGGTAACCATGGCAACGTAACTATGGTAACCATGGCAACGTAACTATGGTAACCATGGCAACGTAACCGTGGTAACCATGGCAACGTAACTATGGTAACCATGGCAACGTAACTATGGTAACCATGGCAACGTAACTATGGTAACCATGGCAACGTAACTATCATGGCAACGTAACTATGGTAACCATGGCAACGTAACTATGGTAACCATGGCAACGTAACTATGGTAACCATGGCAACGTAACTATGGTAACCATGGCAACGTAACTATCATGGCAACGTAACTATGGTAACCAGGGTAACGTAACTATGGTAACCAGGGTAACGTAACTACGGTAACCATGGCAACGTAACTATCATGGCAACGTAACTATGGTAACCATGGCAACGTAACCGTGGTAACCAGGGTAACGTAACTATGGTAACCATGGCAACGTAACTATCATGGCAACGTAACTATGGTAACCAGGGTAACGTAACTATGGTAACCAGGGTAACGTATCTATGGTAACCAGGGTAACGTAACTATGGTAACCATGGCAACGTAACTATCATGGCAACGTAACTATGGTAACCAGGGTAACGTAACTATGGTAACCAGGGTAACGTATCTATGGTAACCAGGGTAACGTAACTATCATGGCAACGTAACTATGGTAACCAGGGTAACGTAACTATGGTAACCAGGGTAACGTATCTATGGTAACCAGGGTAACGTAACTATGGTAACCATGGCAACGTAACTATCATGGCAACGTAACTATGGTAACCATGGCAACGTAACTATGGTAACCATGGCAACGTAACTATCATAGCAACGTTACTATCATGGCAACGTAACTATGGTAACCATGGCAACGTAACTATCATGGCAACGTAACTATCATGGCAATGTAACTATGGTAACCATGGCAACGTAACTATGGTAACCATGGCAACGTAACCGTGGTAACCATGGCAACGTAACTATGGTAACCATGGCAACGTAACTATGGTAACCATGGCAACGTAACCGTGGTAACCATGGCAACGTAACTATGGTAACCATGGCAACGTAACTATGGTAACCATGGCAACGTAACTATGGTAACCATGGCAACGTAACTATCATGGCAACGTAACTATGGTAACCATGGCAACGTAACTATTGTAACCATGGCAACGTAACTATGGTAACCATGGCAACGTAACTATCATGGCAACGTAACTATGGTAACCAGGGTAACGTAACTATGGTAACCAGGGTAACGTAACTATGGTAACCAGGGTAACGTAACTACGGTAACCATGGCAACGTAACTATCATGGCAACGTAACTATCATGGCAACGTAACTATGGTAACCATGGCAACGTAACCGTGGTAACCAGGGTAACGTAACTATGGTAACCATGGCAACGTAACTATCATGGCAACGTAACTATGGTAACCAGGGTAACGTAACTATGGTAACCAGGGTAACGTATCTATGGTAACCAGGGTAACGTAACTATGGTAACCATGGCAACGTAACTATCATGGCAACGTAACTATGGTAACCAGGGTAACGTAACTATGGTAACCAGGGTAACGTATCTATGGTAACCAGGGTAACGTAACTATGGTAACCAGGGTAACGTAACTATGGTAACCATGGCAACGTAACTATCATGGCAACGTAACTATGGTAACCATGGCAACGTAACTATGGTAACCATGGCAACGTAACTATGGTAACCATGGCAACGTAACTATCATAGCAACGTTACTATCATGGCAACGTAACTATGGTAACCATGGCAACGTAACTATCATGGCAACGTAACTATGGTAACCATGGCAACGTAACCGTGGTAACCAGGGTAACGTAACTATGGTAACCATGGCAACGTAACTATCATGGCAACGTAACTATGGTAACCAGGGTAACGTAACTATGGTAACCAGGGTAACGTATCTATGGTAACCAGGGTAACGTAACTATGGTAACCAGGGTAACGTAACTATGGTAACCAGGGTAACGTAACTATGGTAACCAGGGTAACGTAACTATGGTAACCATGGCAACGTAACTATGGTAACCATGGCAACGTAACCGTGGTAACCATGGCAACGTAACTATGGTAACCATGGCAACGTAACTATGGTAACCATGGCAACGTAACTATGGTAACCATGGCAACGTAACTATGGTAACCATGGCAACGTAACTATCATGGCAACGTAACTATGGTAACCATGGCAACGTAACTATCATGGCAACGTAACTATGGTAACCAGGGTAACGTAACTATGGTAACCAGGGTAACGTAACTACGGTAACCATGGCAACGTAACTATCATGGCAACGTAACTATCATGGCAACGTAACTATGGTAACCATGGCAACGTAACTGTGGTAACCATGGCAACGTAACCGTGGTAACCAGGGTAACGTAACTATGGTAACCATGGCAACGTAACTATCATGGCAACGTAACTATGGTAACCAGGGTAACGTAACTATGGTAACCAGGGTAACGTATCTATGTTAACCAGGGTAACGTAACTATGGTAACCAGGGTAACGTAACTATGGTAACCAGGGTAACGTAACTATGGTAACCATGGCAACGTAACTATGGTAACCATGGCAACGTAACCGTGGTAACCAGGGTAACGTAACTATGGTAACCATGGCAACGTAACTATCATGGCAACGTATCTATGGTAACCAGGGTAACGTAACTATGGTAACCAGGGTAACGTAACTATGGTAACCAGGGTAACGTAACTATGGTAACCAGGGTAACGTAACTATGGTAACCATGGCAACGTAACTATGGTAACCAGGGTAACGTAACTATATGCACATTTTCGTTTAACAATAAAAATCTATTGTATTCCGGGTGTTTTTCAAATGGCAGGGCGTATGCCTGCTGTAAAGCTAGTTGTATTTTAATTTCTGATAATAATTTATGTACATCCAACTAATATAATATTTTATTATTCATGAATGTATATATTTTTGTGCAGACGCCTGATGATGCTATTTTAAATAAAGAGTGAAACCGGTCGCGGTTTATCCAGTTATACTGAGGAGTTAAAGGAGTCTTCATTATTTTGTACTACAAAATCATTCTAAAGTTCGTTCTACTTGGCTCTAAGTATCGTTACGGTCCTCCAAAGTCTAACTGGAATGGCGTCAGCAACTGAAACAATGGCAGAAGCAACTGCCATGGATGAGTCCCTATCTCCAAGCTACTCCCCACTAGTTTCACAACCTACTGACAACGATAATACTGTTCCCGATACAGCTGAAGAGTTGGCAGCAAAATTAACTAAACTGTTGGAGGAGTATGATGAGGAGAAAACTCTCTCTGTTTGGCACCTAAGGGAGGAATACGAATCGGATATTCTAGTCAAAGAATACTTTCAACTGTTAGAAAACGTGAAGGTGAAACCCTCAATTCCCGACAAAACTTTACTCAGTATTCTTCCTGTGCCGAAGTTTGAATTACCGAAGAAAACTCAAATGGAAGTATTAAACTGGTTTACAGCGTACTTTCAGTGTCGGTATTCAGCATTAAACATAAATAGTGCCGTGCAAAACGAAGTTTGTCTCTTCAGCCCCTACATCAACTTCAAAATACCGCAGTACAATTTACTACCGAAATTGTACTATAAGGATACATTTGAGACAAAGACAAGTTTTGTGCAAGCTGTACAAATTAACGCAATAGCTGGCCTAGCGTTTACTACTGAGTTAATTTTATTGCGTATCATGTGGGAAATTGTCCAATTTGTAAAGCAGCAAACTACAAGTGAGGAGGAAATACTTCAGTTTATGCAGTTTTTCCTATGCTCATTCTACCAAGCAGCACAAATAAACTTTCACGAGACATTCAATGTGAAGGAAATTGACTGGACAAAGAAGGAGAGTAAGGTCAAGGACGGGCTTCCACGATGGCGCAGGGAAAATAAACTTCCACCTCCAATACCACAAAACCGATATGCCAAGTCGCTACTTAAGAAGGTGGAGGATGGAAAGGTCAAAATCAACTCGCTAGGAATAGTTAAGCAGTCGGAACCTGTGACGGTACAACAACAGGCGACTTCTACAACAAATTCTACATCCTCAAACGCCAAAACTTCTACGGCTGCTCAAAATAAAACTACTAACAACAGAAATACCAACAAAAAGGCAGACCAAAGTACCCACCACCGCCACGGAAATAGAAGTGTCAAGGACATTACTAAATCCAGGACCGACCGCAACCCAGGGAAACGGGACAGAACAGCAGCCTTCAATAAAAATCGTAATTTCGACAATGATGAAAAGGCTAATTCATCCTCCTCTAAAAACAATTCTCGAAAGAGAAACAAATCGAATTATCAAATTCAATGACAATCAGAAAGTAAGTACTCAGTAAAAACAAAACGAAGATTTGTTAATTTACACAAGCTATTTCCATTCTACGGTAATTTGTCATGTAGACAACAAAAATATTTATTTAAACTGTATAAATTATGGGAATTGTCGGATAGTGTTGTACATAATATCTCATCAGTTCAAAATTTGCCAGTTTCAGTAAATCTAGTTTTATTTTTGGGACTCAAGTTCAGTTTTTCAAATAAACCTAATTATAAAGCCATCGCTAATTGTATTAACGAAGGCAAAAGAAAACTAGCCTGGAGAATATTCTTTGAACTGAGGGGAGAAAACAAGAGTATGGATGGGATTACACAAATAATGTTTAACATAAAAAAAGCAGTTTGTCCATCACAAAAGAAAGCTCCTATTGAATCATATTTGTTTGATGACAAGTTTTCTGTTAATTGTACAAAATTGTTAAAACGCAGATCTCAACCGCACAACAAAGTGCACACTCTTTTACTACAGGAATTTAGTTCATTTATTGAAACTAATCATATAATTATCAAACCGAGTGATAAAAACGCTGGTATATGTGTAATGAACACCGCTGACTATAGAGAGGAAGTATATCGCCAACTATTTGACGATAATACTTACAGACCATCCGTAAAAGCGGAATATAATATAGCTAGCGAACGTTTTAAAGATCATGCGAATTATTTGTGTAAAGAAATTCTGAAAAATAGAAAAATTCCACAAATCTATCCAGATCATAGCACACCTGCAAAATTTTATATTTTACCAAAAATTCATAAGCCGTACACAGCATTTCCGGTAGGTCGACCGATCTCCAGCACTTTAAAATGCATAAATAGAGGTGTGTCTATGATCTTAGATAGCATTTTACAACCATTAAGCTTAATGATTCCAGACCTGATTATTGACTCTCCGCATTTAATTTTAACTTTAAGTCACCTAAAATTAAACCCATTAAGAAAATACCTGTTAGTAACAGCAGATATTACAGCAATGTATGTGGAGCTACCTATTGCATGCTGCAAAGAAAGTTGCATTCAGTTTTTTAACGAAAACAAGGAAATGACAGATATCCCCTTAAAAGTTAATACCACACAACTCAAAAGGTTATTAGATTTAACGCTAGATTACAGCTTCCTCGAATTCAACGATGAACTATTTTTTCAACATAAAGGTATTCAAATGGGAAACTGTGCTAGCGTATCTATAGCTAATATTACTGCAGCAGTGCAATTAAGGAAACAACTGGAGAAATCCGAGATAGTTTATAAAGGTCGATTCATAGATGATATTTTTATGATAGTCGATATCACAGAAATCATTGATACAAAGGCATGGTTAAAAGTAGTGTTTCAACATTCATTTCTAAAATTTTCCTATGAATACGACGAAAATTCAGTAACGTTTTTAGATATGAATATATTCATCGGGAAAAATAATACAATAGGTACGTCAATTTACCAAAAGCCGATGAGCAAACACGAATTTTTACACTATTTTTCAAGTCACCCCAAACATTTATTAAAAGCATTACCGTATTCATGTGGGTTGAGAATTATTAGAACGTGTTCAGATTATAATACGAGAATGCAAGAACTAAATAAGCTTATGGGGAAATTCAGACGAAGAAGCTATCCAGATTCTTTGTTAAACAACACTTTAACAAAGCTTAGCACACTTGATCGTTCAGTTTTACTCAAACCAAAGTCACCAATACTAATACAGTATCTAACTAGGCATTCTCCTGCCATACTAAACCACTATAACATAGTTATATCAACGGTAGAAACCAAAAGCCAATCTTTTGTGATTGTGCCTTTCTACAAAAATATCAACAATTTAGGTACGTGTATCAAAGAGTATTTTGAAGCTGAACTTGCAAAGTGTAGCAATACAGACATAAAAGAATGCGCTGAAAATATAAAAATTATAGTTGCCTTTACCATTCCAAACTCAACACAGCAAGTTCTAAACCAAATGTGTAAATAAGAAAACAGGTATATTTATAAGCAACGTAAACGAGTATATCTCATAATGTTCCATTTATGTACCTATGAAACCGCGTAAAATGCTGCTGGCTCCAATACAACAAAATATATTTTTGTCATTCATAAAGAAAAGTCAGCAGCAGCAACAGCAACAATGCTGCTTTACTGAGTACTTTAATATTATGTATAAAAATAATTTTAATCCAACCTACAACTGGGTAAATTTTATCAAATTATAACATTGTATTTTAATTTCTGATAATAATTTATGTACATCCAACTAATATAATATTTTATTATTCATGAATGTATATATTTTTGTGCAGACGCCTGATGATGCTATTTTAAATAAAGAGTGAAACCGGTCGCGGATTATCCAGTTATACTGAGGAGTTAAAGGAGTCTTCATTATTTTGTACTACAAAATCATTCTAAAGTTCGGTGCGACCAGAAGAGGATAAAATTAGTACTAAGCAATTCCTGGCAGTTGTTTTATTTAACATTTGAATGCTCGTTGTTAGCATTTTGGTGTTTTGCATAGAGATATTAAGAGAAAGATGTTTGGATGTAAATCTACGAAGAGTTAAAAGAATACCGCCATTACAATAAGAAGTAAAACCTATGTCTTATGCTTTTGTCTTTTATTAGGAATCGACAGATTCCTTCTAATTTCCTGTTCCGGACGTCCGGCCGTCCGTGGAATCACGTTTTTTTTCGAAATGGCTGATCCGATTTCCACCAAATTTGGTATACAGACTCTGGTGGACCTTCAACAGAACCCTTATGAATTCCAGGTCAATAGGTCAACTCCAAAGGTCAGAGGTCACCAACGGTCAAACATTTTTAAATAGGACATATATCATGCGGCACATGATGTTAGGTCCATTTTTGACCAGGATTACGAATCCACAGTCCGTTTGTTAAAATTTGACTATTTAGGCCCTGATTTGGGCCCTTAATTGTTAAATTTTCCAAATTAATGGATATATCATGTGTGACACATGATTTTAGGTCCATTTTTTACCAGAATTACGAATCCACAGTCCATTAGTTAAAATTTAACTATTTAGGCCCTGATTTGGGCCCTTAATTGCTAAAATTTTCCAAATTAATGGATATATCATGTATGACACATGATTTTAGGTCCATTTTTTACCAGGATTACAAATATGAGGTCCATCTGTTAAAACCCGTTTATCCGCGGGGCCGAAGGCCCCCAAGGCCCGGGAGGTCCCGAAGTCGATTCCTACTTATTCCATTTGCCAATGGTTTATAAATGTATTGAATATGTTTATATATTTTAGAGAGCTTATGAACAATTGATTCTTATATAATATATCTATAACTAATACTTGTGTGGCTCAAATGATAGGATACGTCACATAAATGCAGTATAAAAACTAGTGAGTAAGTCCAAGTGATGGTGAGCACTAAAAATTAGAAGTTCTTGGAATTCCAAAGTTTTTGCATATATTTAACACACATGTGTCTGGTATACTTCACAGTAAGATTCAAAGTCTCAAGTTGTCCCGGAGCGGAATTACAAAGGTGTGAATTTTGAGCATCAAAAATTGACATATTGACCTGTTACTCAATGACGATAGGGAGTTGACGGCTAAAACTTTTTTGATAAATTGGTCATGCTATTAGGTTCTATCTGTGACAATATAACGTTCTGACCATTCTTCCATAACTTTTTATAAAATGATATATCAAAAAATCCCAAAAATTTTACAAATTTTTTGAATTCAAATCGCTGTAACTTGCCAAGAATAGACTTTGGGAAGTTCCAAAAAGGTTGACCATCGGCAGTATTTAATGCTCTACCTATCCTAAAACATTGTTGTCAAAAATGCTTACCAACAAGGAAGCTATGCATAAAACTGTAAGTCAAGAAATTTTCTTGTATCGACTTTCATGTATTCAGATTCAATCAGCAAGTGTTTCAGACATGTAAATGATTTGGTTAACATCATTTTTAAAAGCCCTTGAAATGCCCTGTCAGAAACATTGACTGTTGTCTTGACACAACAACATCATAAAAAATGTCAATCAAATTATTCAGTATGATGGGTTCGTCCAAAAGTGTCAAAATTTTATAATATCGAACGTAACTTTTTTTGTAGACAAGATATTGAAAAAATGAGAAAACACCTTTTTGCGATTTTGATTGGAAACATTTTGACATGTCAATCTTAAAATTTGGACAGTTTGGTGACGACTGGTAACAAATACTACGAAGCAATATTAACCAATTTTTGTTTTTGACCAAAAAATGAATTTTCTAAAACTTCTCTGTTTTTACGCATAAGTCCCAAAAAACCAAAAATATTTACATATGTATGTTTTTAATGAATGCTGACGGCAGTTTGACCCAAATTCAGCACAAAAAACAAAATTCGAAAATATTCTATTTTTTAAAAATTGGTCAAGACAGCTTCAGATTATCAGGCACAACTCGTCACCAAACTGTCCAAATTTCAAGATTGACATGTCAAAATGTTTTCAATCAAAATTGCAAAAAGGTGTTTTCTCATTTTTTCAATATCTTGTCTACAAAAAAAGTTACGTTCGATTTTATAAAATTTTGACACTTTCGGACGAACCCATCATACTGAATAATTTGATTGACATTTTTTATGATGTTGTTGTGTCAAGACAACAATCACTGTTTCTGACAGAACATTTCAAGGGCTCTTAAAAATGATGTTAACCAAATCATTTACATGTCTGAAACACTTGCTGATTGAATCTGAATACATGAAAGTCGATACAAGAAAATTTCTTGACTTACAGTTTTATGCATAGCTTCCTTGTTGGTAAGCATTTTTGACAACAATGTTTTAGGATAGGTAGAGCATTAAATACTGCCGATGGTCAACCTTTTTGGAACTTCCCAAAGTCTATTCTTGGCAAGTTACAGCGATTTGAATTCAAAAAATTTGTAAAATTTTTGGGATTTTTTGATATATCATTTTATAAAAAGTTATGGAAGAATGGTCAGAACGTTATATTGTCACAGATAGAACCTAATAGCATGACCAATTTATCAAAAAAGTTTTAGCCGTCAACTCCCTATCGTCATTGAGTAACAGGTCAATATGTCAATTTTTGATGCTCAAAATTCACACCTTTGTAATTCCGCTCCGGGACAACTTGAGACTTTGAATCTTACTGTGAAGTATACCAGACACATGTGTGTTAAATATATGCAAAAACTTTGGAATTCCAAGAACTTCTAATTTTTAGTGCTCACCATCACTTGGACCTACTCAGTGCAGAGTGATAAATTTTACTTCAAACGTTTAAATTGTATTATTATAGTTTGGATTTGTTATTTGAAAGTTAGTAGGAAAATAATTGAGATAAAAACTGTAGATCAAACATTTGCAAACGAAAAGCAAAATTGTATGTGAGCAAACTGGCAGATGGGAGGTGGCCAAGCAAATGCGTAACACGGAGCTGGATTCCCATTATATAAGTAAAGAAATGTTTTGCTGCACTGATTGGGTGAATCAGCAAACAAGCAGTAGAGCACCAGAAGAATACCTGGTACTCTACAGAAAATAATTGATATACCGGTCGGCAAAAGATAGTTATTTGTTACAGAAATGTCACATTACTATACCAAGCCACGACAGTTTAATTAATATTTCGTCGCATAACTAACACAATTAAGTGTACTGATTTTTTCGTTAATCAAACTATTGTACGTGTTTAATTAGTATAGTGGCTAGCGGAATTCAGAAATCATTTAATAACAATGCTTATTGGTAGCTCTTTCAAAGTTGTATATTATATTTTATTTACCGTCTTTTTTCAAAGCTTAGTTTTCAGGAAAACTTTTCATAAAAAGTGTGTCGTCACTCTTGAGGATTTTTCTGTCGTGCTATGAAGCACTGAGGGAGAAAAAATCCTATTAAAAGCTAATTCCAAGTAATGTATAGGTACACTCACCAACAATGGATTCTTGGATTAAAATGTATTTTTCTTGGAATCAACAAAGCTCAAAGCTCTACAAAATCTGACCTATACACTGATTATGGCAGAAGCAGTTTACTAATAACAAATAAGACACAGTTGATGGAATATTTGGAATAAAAACCAAAATAATTTATTTTTAAGACATCAAACTCATTCCTTCAGCATGAAACAACTACTTGTTTTACTTTTAGTTCTTTTCAGTATAAACTTTGCACGTTCTGCAGGTTATGAAAGCATTACAGACCATCAGCTTGTGTTTGTAGAATCTTCTGACTGGTGCTACGATAAATCTTCCTGCAACGAGTCAACATGGAAAGACCTTTGCAAAAAAACAGCACGCAGACGTCCGGGTTAGAATTCGAATTTTCCCAATCTCCTGTTAATATAAACACATCCCAAATTGACAATACTTTCCTTTTAAGCTGCATAAACTATAAATCATTTAAAGGATTATTTAAGTTGCAGTTTAAAAAATATACAATAGTAGTAGAACTTGAAAATATTGTTTATTTGGAAGAGTTTAATACAGAAAAATTTATGTTCCACGGTTTACATTTCCACTGGGGTAACAAAGACGACGTTGGATCTGAGCACACAATTAACGGACTGTCATATCCTTTGGAAATTCATCTAGTTTGTTATTTGCAATCCTTTAAAACTATGGATGACGCTTTCCGAAGTCATGGTTGGAACTCAATTTTGGTTGTTGCAATTTTAGTGGATATTGTTCCTTCACAATCAGAATTTGCCAGCAGTAAGGTTTTAGAGCCAATTATTAAAAGATTATCTTCTCCAAATCCTACTGCCCCTGGACAAGAGGAGTTAGATTTAGCCGATTTGTTTCAAAGTAACCGTATTTATATATATCATGGCACCCTGACAAGTCCTCCTTGTGATAAGGTACTTTGGCTAATAATGGAAAGGCCTTTGATAATTCCAAAAGAACATCTGGATGCGATTAGATTATTTGGTAATGCCAATGGAATCCCAGACATAAAAGGAAACAATTTCAGGTAAACGGAAATAATAACTTTGTTTGGAAAATCAGAAATTTCTTAAAAATAAATGTTTTCAAATATTTTGAAGGTTGTTGAAGTCAAGGTTCTCATTGAGACCAAATGGATCAATAACGGAATCTGTCATTTCTAGGAACAAGTTTATGAAATGCAAAACTGAAAGTTGCAAAGGAATCTTCACATGCCTCGAACAACAACAAACGTAATACATTCAGTTAAATGTAATTAAAACATTCAATACATTGCAGCAAAGGCACGGTTTACTTGTGGAATGGTAAAAACAAAAAATGTTTATTTGTGATAAGCCGATTTCAGATGTAAATTAAAAACCAACATTTTTTCATCTAGTTTACATTGCACCACAGGTATTATTACCATCTTTACTGACGCAAAGTTTTCGGTATGTAATCCATATTATAAAATACCTACCTACCTTACTCTAAAATTTAGCAACTCTTGCGGCAAATAAATGGGTCCACAAGGATTGTTGTTTACATTAGGCATAAACAAAGAAATAATACCACTGCCTACCATTTGCACATGAAAAAGTGCACGCATTAAAATATAAACCTTTACAAGAATGCTTCATTTCAGCGCTGAAATAAACGAAACGTTGGTTTATTGATTATTAAACAACCCTAACTGCAATTCTTCTTAGCCGGGCTTTTTTCATTCTGAGAAAATTAAATTGTAAAGACTCCGCAAACATAAACTCTTTTAACATAATGGATGATGCATTAAACAATTTGTTTTAAATACAAATTCAACAAGGTATAGTTTAGTCTTTTTTTAAGGAGCAACTGATTAAAAGGAATGAACAAACACATTGCACAATATTGTCTAACAGACTAGCCTATCAAAAGAATTGACGCTAATGTGTTTACCATGGTACCTAATTTCCTAAATACTTTGGCCGTAAAAGCCTTTGCTGGATAATCACTCATCGTAAATTGGTAATATTGTGGCTCGTATTTTTAACTATACTCAGAACTATTTTCAAAAACTTTCTATAGGATTACATATATTGCAATAAGTAAATTTAAACAATTTACCTGTTTTTGTTTAAGGATGCATATGGTCCTGACAACGCTAATTTTGCATAGCGTCCTTAGCAATGACGCCTTAGCTCGCTCGGGGTTATCACCATAGTCATACGATGGTTGTCCTAATTCCATGATTTTTAGGGGCTTACTTACAACGCATTTCTTGGTTCTTTCTCGTTGGCGAACGCTCTTCTGTGCTCTTTCAATCCAAAATTTACAAATATTTCCAGACTTAATATATTCGTAAGCGCGATTTACCCAGTAAGAAGATTCGTTATAAGCGAACACAGAAGCGGCTACTCGAACTCTGTATAAATATCTTTGTGCGTAGTTCTGCCGTTTGCCTTCGCTGAATTTGCATTTGCGTAAAGTTCTCTGCGCAATTGCTTGATTCCTTTTCAATCAGTGAATTTTTAAGGGAAGCAGGTCGTTCAAGCGCATGTTGTATTGCGTTCCACAACGGCGGTTTCTTTATCATTAAAACTCTGTTCTGTTCCACATCGTTACTTCCACTGCAGAAATAGCTTTCACAATTTTCGTGCTCCCCAAAAATTTGATAAGGCTAATTTTGTGGTGACCAAGTTTGCCTGAATTAATTCAGTTCTGAACCTTGGTACTGTAGATTTTTTTTCTTTACACAAAGATTTCCAGGAGACAAGTCCATAATCTTCAATGCTACTCTGAAAACCTTCCAGGATAACGGCACTTTCCATAGCTGTCGAAGGAACCGAGAAATTTTTATAACATACATGAGGCGGTATAGACCCATCATCACGTTTTCGATCACACATTGTACATGTTCTTATTTTTGTACCGGCATAGACATTTTTGTCCTTGCCCCGATGATAACACCCAGTCCGCAGTTTGAACTGAAGCTATGACGGTAGGAGCGCTTCGGCCATGCACCATCTACTAAAACCTATGTTGCTTGATACTCTACTCCATCAACTTTGACCACATGTCCCGCTTCCAACGCCAATTCTCTCTCCTTTTGAGCACATATTTGCATGTCTTTCTTCATTATTTGAATTTGTAATTGGTCTTGATTTTTTCGAAACGTATGATACGATGGAGCTGGTACTTCAAGCGTGTATAGAAACTCGGACGCTGATTGATGCCCGATAGCAGACTGAGTAGATAACCATACAACTGTCTTGTTGATTGGCAAAGAGTCCATTGGCGGGACCATCGGTTGAAGCACAGAACACTTTGCTACATCCACATCTGTAGATTATGCTAGTTTCCATTCCATTTCGTGATTCATGATTTATTTGCACTGACCCGTTACCACATACTGAAGCATGAAATGAAACGCAGTGAATTAGGTTGTCAAGGGAAGCCAAGTTGACGATACGCCGTCCATCATTTCTGGATTTTAGTGGAGGTGGAATCTTCTTCCGTTTTGTATACGGTACAACTTGGACCGCTACATCAGTTCTAGGCGGTGAACTGTTAATAAAACATTGTATTCCAGTGTATTCCATTGCACTCACAGGAACATTAGGGAATATTCGATCAAGCTTATCTTGTCGTCGTTGTTTATTAATCTTGCGACCAGCATTTTTTCTTTGTACCAGGCGCTTTGATGATCTACCCATTCTGTTCATTTGGATTTGAAGTATTGAATGAATGAAAAACAATGCTATGAATATAAATGCGATGAAATTCGTAAATTACCTTCTGTAGTAAGCAACGTTATCCCTATTTCCAAAAGCAATGACGATTAGCGTATGAAGATCAAAAACCAAAAGCGTCACGAGTTATGATAACATCACGAACAAACAGAGTGCTTGCCAAAATTACATTTGCAATATTATGCAAATCAAGTTTAATATGCCGCTCCAAGATAAAAAGCACAACGTATTGAATGAATCTTAGTGCATTTTTGCAAATGCATTTTGATAATGAGATTGCACTTGCAATAGTATGAATGATATTTTGCATGAATTGTTCTAGTATTTTTTAGTATAAATGTGAATAGTGAAATGTTTTTCGTGATCAATTTCGTGTACGGATGACCGTAAAAAGGCCAATAGTGCAACGATACATGTCAAGTTTCCTCATTCATATACGTTACTGCATGTTACATTTTCGAAATTGCTAAGGAATCTCTTGCGACAAACAAAGGGCTATTTTGTCCAGCAACAAAGCTCCAGCTGTGCTCAAAACATGCCACCTTAAACCAAAAAGTTTGCTGCTCTGTGGCAATTACTATTTTCTCAGCGATAGTTAAAATTGCTTTACAATCCTTTACACCTTTAAACACACAGCTGCTAGAATTGTACTTGTAAATAAAGCAATAGCAAATGCCGCAATTAAGAATCGAAGATTAGAACCCCGGGGTGAGGCCTTCGGCCCGTAAATAAACGGATTTTAACAAATGGACCTCATATTTGTAATCCTGGTAAAAAATGGACCTAAAATCATGTGTCACACATGATATATCAATTAATTTGGAAAATTTAACAATTAGGGACCCAAATCAGGGCCTAAATAGTTAAATTTTAACTAATGGACATCATATTTGTAATCCTGGTTAAAAACGGACCTAAAATCATGTGTCACACATGATATATCCATTAATTTGGAAAATTTAACCATTAAGGGTCCAAATCAGGGCCTAAATAGTTAAAGTTTAACTAATGGACATCATATGTGTAATCCTGGTCAAAAACGGACCTAAAATCATGTGTCACACATGATATGTCCATTAATTTGGAAATTTTAACCATTAAGGGCCCAAATCAGGGCCTTAATAGTTAAAGTTTAACAAACGGACATCATATTTGTAATCCTGGTCAAAAATGGACCTAAAATCATGTGTCACACATGGTGTATTCATTAATTTGGAAAATTTAACAATTAAGGGCCCAAATCAGGGCCTGAACAGTCATATTTTAACAAACGGACTGTGGATTCGTAATCCTGGTCAAAAATGGACCTAAAATAATGTGCCACATGATATAGGTCCTATTTAAAAATGTTTGACCGTTGGTGACCTCTGACCTTTGGAGTTGACCTATTGACCTGAAATTCATAAGGGTTCTGTCGGAGGTTCACCTGAGTCTGTATACGAAATTTGGTGGGAATCGGATAAGGCACTTCGGAGAAAAATGAGCTAACACGGACGGCCGGCCGGCCGGACGGCCGGAACAGGAAATTAGAAAGAATCTTCGATTCTTAATAAATCTATACTAGCTTTCAAGGTTTTAACGCAGTAATAACCATGGCAACGTGTACAACTTTTACTCCATATATCAGACAAATTTCATACGTTTGTGATGCAAAGTTTGTGTGTTGTTCAACGTAAAATCAGTACAGTGAAATTATTGATATTTCGTGGAGTTTACACATAAAATTGTTTACATATACAGTGTTTCTAGTAGTGCTTTTGCGTTGACCCTTAATTGCACAAGTCCCTTAGAATTACTGATTCCTGTACAAAAGCTATTAACTTTGCAATTAGACTTACTTTTACGATAAACTAAAAGTATTAGCTGCATGATTTTTTAAAGAATTGTCACCGAAAAATCTTTTAGCTTATTACAAATCAATTTGTGTGTTTCAAACAAAAACGTAACTAAGCTAACACCAGTTCCTATACCGTACATGATAAATATTACAATTGTATTTCCACTCAGCATAACAACAAAACTTTGCATAGTTTCAGTAGCGTTGGGACTCTGCTGAACTTTTTCCACATTGTTTCTAAATTTAATCTCGCGTTTCCAATGATTCCAATTCTTAATGAAATTGTATATTCCACTTGACCAAATTACTTTGATTCTATTCATGATCCAGGGATCTCCCCAGTTTAAAAAGGACCATCCTTTTGTAGTAGACATAAAGTTCTTACCGCCTCTTGAGTACAACGGCGGACTGTTAGGTGTCTTGCTCGTTCGATCTAGTCTAATATTATACTCCAGTTTATTTATTTTGTCTGACCACTCAACAACAGCATGTTTTCGACAAAAGTTTGGATTGTTTTGAAAAAACAATTGTGGACGTTTATGATCCCAATATTTCCAAGCATGGTCCGCATCAGCTATTTGTTTAAACAGATTGCCTTCCGCTGTATTGTTTATCTCTGTCCCTAGCAAATAAAGCACTAAGTCTGAACCCGTTAACAATTGACAAAAGTTATCAAGAGAATTTTGCCAGAGCTGCTCAGAGCATGGATGATTGTCAGAGGTATAAAAAAGCTCCATGCGAAGCACTGGCCGAAATACAATTGAATAGTTTCTTTCCAGCAATTCTTGAAAAGTTGAAAAGAGGACTGGATGTTTTGGGGCAGTCAATTCTCCTATGTTGTCTCCCATGTAAAAGTAACCAATTACGAACACGCAGACCGTCCAAATTTGAACGGGAATTCTAAGCTTGTTATTGGTTAGCTCAGTTCCTTGAAACAGGAACATACGCAGTACCATTAATCCTGCATATACGTACCGATATCCAATCAACAGATATTTGTTGTGAGTAAACATTGGCATAGGAACAGTCTTTTGAAATATTATTACTAGCATTATTGCAAACAACACAAAAAGAATCCAGGTGACCTTGTCAAATGCAGAAATAAAGCCGTAGAATGAAAAGCGTGTCTGAAAATATCCACCATCACAAGTAAAAAACTCCAAAGATATAACATCGGTCACAGCAGATGAAAAATGATAAACTTCCAAATATATTGCCGGTTGGTTTTGATAGATAATTGTATATGAAGTAGTGCACTCTATACCTGTTGCATTTTTAACGTTAAGGCTCCTAATAACGCATTATTTAAGTGTTTGCTATCAAACTTGAAATCTTCAAGGTTAGCTTGTAACTTACATTCTTCAAGTTGTAAATTTTCATTAACGGTGTACATTCTAACTGTACTGATTTGTTGGCTAACATAACTATAACCTTTGACAAATATTTGCTGGATTGTTGCTTCAGTTCCTGGTAACCAATGTTGAAAATTGCAGTACTGACAAAAAATCGAAATATTAAACTGTTGGTTAGTTTCAAGCTCTATGAGTACCTTGTTTAAAGGGAGTAGTGCCTCTTCATTGTAACCGTAAACACATGTGGGAGCTTCGAGTAAATGATTCACTTTACGTTTGTATGCCAACACTATTTGCACATCAAAAGGTCTTGTATATCCAAAGTTAAGTCTTTTCAAGTTACTTAACTTAAACGCATTCTCCTTAACTCCTAAATAGCTTAGGTCATTTGTTAAAACTGGATTCAATAGATACCTCAAAGACATTACAGCTGGTTGTCTGTTAGACCATTTGTTGCAAAATGTTTCGTGATCAACATTTGAAGAATCTGGGATAAAATATAGATGCAAAATGCGGTTCCATCCGTATGTGGAACGGTTATTGTTGCGAACTTTTCCCAGAATGGTTCTTATTCCTGTCCTACTAAATTGTTCGTAGTATACTAACTCTGTTTTGTTTGTTGGAGGTCCTGATACAACAAATGTGCTCTGAGTAAGACTGTATGGCAGGTTGCAATTAAATCTATTTACAAAATGCACTAGATTTGGACCCCTATTGTTTGGGAGAATGGCGTTTATCACATTTGAAATTTGAGGAACTGGTATACATTCTAATAAGTAGTTTGATGCCCAAATCTCGGTAGAAATTTCAATAAGAAATAACATTATTTTAATCCAGATATAACTTCGAGTTTGTTCTGCCATTTTTAGGAACACGTAGAAGTTTCAAAGAACACAACTATGCAAAGCAGGAGAGTGATCCAGGTAGTAAGCTATATTATACTGCCTGTCGTACCAAGCGTATTGAAACAATGTAGTTTAATGTAATGGAATGAAAACTTGGTAATGTTTTCCTATGTATTGATAGAACTTTAATTTTATAAACCTTTCCTAGTATGTTAAGGAATCAGATTCATGTTAGCTAACGCTTCTGAGCAGTGTAGAATAGTGAAATGCTAGACTTCCGGAATTTGCCTCGTGCTGGACGTACCCTGCTCTAAAACCAGGAACTGATTACGAGTACTTATGTAAGTACCCAAATTTGGGTATTAAGTACAAATAAGGTAGGAAGTGTGATAAAAGGAGCATTTGTCCTGAATGTTTTATGCATTGGTCTCAGGTAAGCAATAAAATGTCAATTCAATATAATTAAATTTTCTACCTCAAATTGTACCCAGAGTTTGAGGAAAGTAGAGGGATACCAGAGCAGCAACATACTCATAATTTTGAGTAATCCATGTATATATTGGGAAGGCAACGTAAAATGTAAAGCTCAACCAACCACACTCAGTAAAGTGCCTTTTCTAGTCTACTCCTGTAATATGCAGTAAAATCTTTACGAGGAATGTTACGGAAATGTAAATAATATGAAAACAATAACAAGCCCAATTTTAAATAGTAAATACTGCAACATCTTACAAACAGGAGTAGACAAGTAATGGAAAGGAATGCTGCTGCTACCTTTACTGCTATAGAGTAAGTGATTATTAGAAACTAAACAAAGCATAAAGTTTAATTTATCAAATCCAGCATTAACTCGTTAGGAGATAGAAAAAGTCGGTATCGTTTAACCACTGTACTATATTGGCACTAATGTAATTTGCAGATTTGTAGACCAAAATACACATAATGCAAAGTTTCTTGCTCATTAACCTAAGCGTTGGGTATTCTTGGACTTTGGACTTAGCAATATTTGAATAAGAAATTTTATACATATATAAAGTTTGTCAAACTTTGTGTTAAATTAAAATTTATTTCATTGCGCCCGAGAAGCAAAAAATCACAAATATTTTTGACGCGTGGAGAATTAGAAATACTGTATTTGGGAAAACTCTAAGGTTAGCCATCTATTCGAGATGTATCTTTGCAGCAAACAGTACATTCTATAATATTAGTCTCCATTGCTCTATTCAGCATTAAAAACCGTACTAAAACATAAGGCGCACTTGAACAAAGCAAGAGTTTTCAAATACCACTAAATAAGCAATTCTCACTAATGAATACATTAATACCTAGCTACAAGGCATGCCAGAGTATACCAAGTTTTAAGCCACAGTGAGTATGAAACACAAGAAAAAATATTTGTGGATGGTACTTGCGGTCATAAGATACGGAATTTAAAAGCCAAACAGGCGACTTAAATTTATTATTTTTGTAAAAATGCTCTACAAACCAGTGTCATGTACTACAAAAAGTTTCGGCACAATAGGTCGTTTAGAAAATCTAAGAACATTCCATTTCCGTCTAGTACTGGCGAATCTGCACTTTTTCATATTTAGTATAGCACTAGTTAAGTAATGCGCCGTTTGCTTAGCTAAAGTAACTACAGTAGTTCGAATAATTTTCATAATTCTCTTTACCTGCGACCAAACTTAGAAAGAAAGAACAAGCATCCATAAAAGTTCCGATCCCAAAGGAAATAAAAATTACAATTGTGTTTGAACCTAATTTAACAGTATATTTTTGTCATAAAGAATTTTCATTTAAAACATCAGCATTACCCCAGTCGTCCCATTGTTTTCCTTCATAATTCTTTTGAGATCGTCATAATTCTCAATCGTTTTCTTTTGAGATAATCTTTTTCGTCCTGGGAAAAATCTGCAGTCGTCTATGGGATTACCGTAATAAATATCGGTGATTCAAAAATACGAATCCTCCCGTGTGTAGGAGTATTTTTTCAGGGATAAGTGAGTACTTGTGCAACAAAACTCGGTATTTTGTCCCCGTAGTGTACGTTTAGAGTGCAACCAGCTCACATTTAAGGTACCTATTAGCGAACGGGCAGCCAAGCTACAATTTAACTACTTCAAATTTGCTATTGCGAACCTTAATACCTAATGAGTTTGCTAGTTACGAATTTAGCCATCTATAAAATTTTCTAGTCAATAAAAAATCTATTTCTCATTTCATGCATAGTAATTATTTAAAGCATGGTTTACCATTATATTTAACATTCTTTTCGTCGTATAATGTAATAAGTTTTTTGTCCACGGGTCACACGGGTGAGTGTTCTATTGACAAAAATACCCAATAGGAGCTTATTAAGCATCGTTATCAATTCATGACGACATGATCGTTTAGACGCATGTCGGAATTTGAATGAAACATTATGATAACTGAAAAAAACATGAAGTGGTGAGAAGTAAAGTACCTCCCTATATGACTATATTATTTGTAGGATTGAAGGAATGCTGCATTTCATATAATATATAAAGTTCGCAGTAGCAAACTTCAACTAGGATTATTCGTGCTTCCATTAAACTTTTTCGGAAATCCATAATTCGTCCCAAATAATTTCGTCGTTTTGCTCTAAACATATACCCGCGAGACTCAGTTTTAGATTTTTAATACTATCTATTAAATTATTGCTTGCTTGGCTGCCCGTTCGCTAATAGGTACCATAAATATGAGCTGGTTGCACTCTAAGCGTACACTACGGGGACAAGATACCGGGTTTTGTTGCACAAGTACTCACTTATCCCTGAAAAAATACTCCTATACACGGGAGGATTCGTATTTTTGGATCACCGATATTTATTACGGTAATCCCATAGACGATTGCAGATTTTTCAATATACGAGGAAATACATGCCTTTTCTTTTTGCCTTAAAATATTCGTAAAGAAAGTTGTATATACCCGACGACCAAATAGCCTGAACTCTTCCCATAAACCAGGGATCGTTCCAGTTATAAAAATCCCAACCTCTTGGAGTTGGCAGGAGATCAAAACCTCCTCTGGAATATAATATTTGACTTTAACTTGCGATGATACACTTTTGCGTCATATTCTATTTCATCCAAATTATCTGCAAAGTCGACTATCGCATGTTTCTTACAAAGCATGGGAAGTGTTTGAACCATACTTGTCTACTAATGCTAATTCTGGGCTTTTCAGAACTACTGGAAGTTCAATCTGCTCAAGATTGACACACTGATAGTTAAACAAAATAATAAGTCGATGGTTTGTGGGCAACGGTTGCAAAAGTGTTTCAACATTTACAGTAGTAGCTGGGAGGTGTTTAATATAGTACTCCCTATGTTGATTTAAAAAGCTTTTCATGTTATCCAGCAGAAGCTTTTTTGACTTGGCAGGTGAGAATGAAGTCTTATAAACGACGCTGCACTAGTACAATTAAGAAAGCCCATAAAAATTATGAACTTGACTAAGTGTAAATGCATTGTTATATTGATTAGTTGAAAAAATTAAATGCTGAAGAATTTCTTGAACGCTTGTGCTGAACCTTGAATAAATTGAGTTTCGTTTAGTGGTTTGTGCGCCTATAAGCATGAAGTTTTACTCCATACTTACAAGGAACACTTTTCAGGTGCCAGAAGAATTCAGGGACGAGATATACCGATTCTGGTAAATTTTAGGGCGTAGATTACGATTCTGTATTTTGTTTTCTGTAAAACTAACATTCTGACCTTCTACAGTAGGATTTATGTAGCGCGCGCAAGCCGTACTTGGAACAATCAGCATAAGCACAGCATGCCTTTGCTCCTCCCTCTTCTCTCTACATTTTTTTGCTCGCGTAAGAGAGCGCGCATTTGCTTGTTTTTCGGCACAGCACAACAAGCTGCTTGCTCCTCCCTCTCCCTTACTTCCTTCAAGCGCAAGCAAAAAGGTAGAGAGAAGAGGGATAAGCAAAGGCATGCATGCTGTGCTTATGCTGAACTGTGCCAACCACGCCTTGCGCACGCTACAAAAATCCTACTGTAGAAGGTCAGAACATTAGTTTTACAGAAAACAAAATACAGAATCGTAATCTACGCCCTAAAATTGACCAGAATCGGTATATCTCGTCTCTGAATTCTCCTGGCACCTGAAAAGTGTTCCTTGCTAGCTGCTGTTTAGCAGAGCGAGTGGGCACAGAAACAAATTAGACCAGTCTATAAAAATGTGATTTAAATACGTAATAGTCTTGTAAAGGTAATTATTTAGCTGTACTGACCACATCTAAGTGGTTTGAAATCTTATATAACAACTCTAATGTGGATTTGAACCACTTATATGTATGGGGTAGGTTTAAGTTATACCTTCTTTACCTACATTGATGGGAATATTGGAAAACCAAAAGATGACATAAAAGGCAAGATAAATATCTAGAAATACTACACTGTAACGTAAGCGTTTATGTATATAAAAGAAGGTCCTGTTGCCACCAACATAGAGCATACAAATTACTTTAGTGTGTTATACCTGAATACTGAACAATTTAAAATAGCGCATGATACATTGTTTTGGTAAGTCGACAGGCCTACAACTCAGTGTGTGATCAAAGTATATAATTTTTAATTTACAAACTTTTACAGGATTCAGGGTACCTATTGTGTTACCTTAAAGCCATTTTAATTTAGAAAAATCTCCAAAATTCTACAACGTTTTGCTGTTAGTGCTATATTTAAGGTTACTCCATCTATCCCATGACACGAAATAAAAAATTAGTTTATAAAATCTTGTAATACAATGAAATAGTAAATTGAGTTTGTCCAAAATAAGGGGACGTGACCGAATATATATGCTCTTAATGAAAATGTGATTTTCAGGTATAAAAGAAACTTATTTTATCCCTACTATGATAAAGTACTTCAGCGTTGATCAAAAGTGACGAAGTGACAATTCTCTTCCTATGTGTCAGAAAATGACGCTTTATTTTATGGGAACAAAGGAATAGGCTGAGTCAGTCTGTTGACTGCAAGGTGCAACTTGGCGGCAAGCTGTCTCGTTGCATGCCAGCTATTCCTATTCTACGTGAAAAATGTAAACTTTTGGCCGTTGGCCTTTATTCTTGTAGTAGTTACCTCCGCCTGTGAGCGGTGAATTATTCTTGTCCTTTTTTCTTCTGGGTAAAAATTAGTCGTTAGTTCTCTGCCTGCGTGCAGTTCACTTTAAGAAGTAGAAACAGTCGTGGCCGTGCTCAAGGAGAATTGTTAAGCTAATCCCTTGGCACGAGATAATTGTGAAAACTTTAATGGGAATAAAGTATAAGTTTGTTAAAGGAAACAATAATAATTTTGCGTAGCTCGCTAATTCTTTTATTTCCGAAAGATCTAAGTTTTTGAATAGGAAATTAGCCAGTTTTAGTGGAGCATAATTAATCACTGTGGAGTAGCCACATTAACCGTCAGTCCTGTGATACGAGCAGAGAGAATCTTTTAAAATACGCAGTCAGATAAGCTAGGCCAAGCACTAAATAGTTAGTAAAAGGGCCAATTCTTCACACTATGTTTAGAAAATCTGTGGAAAAATTTTCATGCATAATGTATGCAGCATAAATGCTAAAAACGTGGGTGAAATTCATCTTTAATATTTTAATGATGTACAAATTCGCAACACGCCCAACATTCTGTTCTAACGCTTTCTACAAATTGCACGAAAGACAAATATTCACTGTCTGACTCTCTCAGCCTGAGAGTTTCAGGTGCAAATTTTTTTCTGTTACAGATACATCCAATCTCATGGTGCTTGCCACTCTCAAAATTCGTAAATGCTGAGAACCACTCACAGTGACTTTCAGCTGTTCACGTGATCATGTGGGCTGAGCACATAACCACGTGAACAGCTGTAAGCCAATGTGATTGGTTCTCAGCATTTATGAATTTTGAGAGTGGCAAGCACCATGAGATTGGATGCCTCTGTAGTTCATATATTAAATTTATTAAAGCATGCTTTATGATTTGATATAACAAATCCACAAAAGATATTGTATTGGCGGACGTGATAAAGTGATTCAGATAAGAAAATAATGTGTTTAGTTATAAACAGGCGACGGAAGGTCGGCCTGACTACAGCAAATATTCCATGTCTCACAATACAGCAACCGAAACAGAAACCCACACACCTTTTTACTAGCTTTTTTTCCGTCATTATATCAACATGCAAAAATGTATTTAATACATTTAGTGGAATATACAGTCTAATACCCAAACCAGCGACACGAGGCAATAGGTTTTTCCGAAGACGTGGGCTTTCCAAATTTAATTTAGTAATGTTGTAGCATTTTATAAAATTCACGGGAATATGAAATGCGGCAACGTAAAATACAATTATGCCTACTGGAAACTGAAGTATTCTATTTTAATGTTAAGCAAGTATGGTTAGAATTATTTATAATATTGGTTGGAAAAATGAAAATTGTATGCACTGTGGCTATAAATCCTAGAATAAAGATCGTCACTTAAATGTAAATACAATGCAATAAATTATATATAAATGTATAAATTACATATATGATTGTAACCCTTGCAACTATAATTTTATTCTATTTGATGATTTCGCTCGTTTCACTTAGTATTTTAATTTTTTGCAATATTTTGGTTATGTATTACTCCTACACTCTGTCCAGTTAATGATGCAACGACCTACCATTTCAGTGTATCTCAGAAACAGTTCAAGGCATTTACCCGAAACTCACAGTGAATGTTAGCCATCTTTCAGAGATATCACATGCCAAGTTTCAGGATATTTGGTTTGATCGTTTAGAAGTTATAGCCAAAGTTTGAAGGTCAATCAAAATTAGGTGTCCAGAAAATAAAGCAACGACTTTAGACATTTTGGATTTTTGTTCACTTATCCGCTAAAATTGTGTTCAAATTGGTTTTACGATATTTGGTAGTTAATCAGCTGACAGAATAACTGCAGTGAATGATTATATTTAAAAAATATTAAAGAAAATAGCAAATTGCTGAAGGTCACTTCGACTAAGGTGCAGTTTTTGAATTCTTCGCTTAACTTAATCCACACTTTTCAATCAAAATTAAGCTTTTAAAGTCCACAGCACCTAAGATGTATGCAAAATTGTATTTAAAACCAAAATAAGACATAACACCTTCAAGTTTGAATCCTAAGGGAAGTTGAGAGATTCTTCGTGACTCAGGAATTTATGAAGTAAGCATGACTCATATATGGTTTTTGAATATTGACTCATAGTATTTTTGATAAAATGAGAGATTTTGTCATTTATAAACCAAGCGTTAGTTTGACAGCATATTTGGTCAAAAAGTTAATGAATTCCGACTTCTACATTTAAATTAACGTGAATGAGGTATGAGTGTAAGATGTACCCATTGTGATGTACAAGTATTTTACAGCTTTTTGTGTGCACGTGTGCATCACTATGGCCACTGAGGATTTGTAGGCATTAAACTACACATGTCACAACATTATAAGCTCAAAGCTTGTACGTAATTAAAAAATTGTGACATTTAGAGTCTGATTATCCGAACTAGTCAAACATACACTAAGCTTACGATGTCAATTTATAAATTGAAAACGTGAATAGGGGATCAACGTTTCAACCGCAAAACTCCAACAGGTTAGAATCTTTGTAATGTGGTTTTACTGAAGACTCATGGAATTGCGGAAATTCGGGTTGTTTTCAAATGTTTCGTAATGTAATTTAGAAAAGAACATAAACATTATGGTAAATGCTTAGCATAAGCAGGCGGTAAGTTATAAACTTGAAAGTGTTATGTCTTCTTTTGGTTTTAAATACAATTTTGCATACATCTTAGGTGCTGTGGACATTAAAAGCTTATATTTGATTGAAAAGTGTGGATTTAGTTAAGCGAAGAATTCAAAAACTCCACCTTAGTCGAAGTGACCTTCAGCAATTTGCTATTTTCTTTAATATTTTTCAAATATAGTCATTCACTGCAGTTATTCTGTCAGCTGATTAACTACCAAATATCGTAAAACCAATTTGAACACAATTTTAGCGGATAAGTGAACAAAAATCCAAAATGTCTAAAATCGTTGCTTTATTTTCTGGACACCTAATTTTGATTGACCTTCAACCTGTGGGTATAACTTCTAAACGATCAAACCAAATTTTCTGACACTTGACATGCAATATCTCTGAACGATGGCCAACATTCACTGTGAGTTTCGGGTAAATGCCTTGAACGGTTTCTGAGATACACTGAAATGGTTGGTCGTTGCTTCATTAACTGGACAGAGTGTACATTGTACATGGAAAATATTAAAAGGTTTGCAGCTTGGAGGTGATCTATCGTTTCATACATAAGCGGCCTTCTTTGCGTTATCATTTCGTATGCATTGTTGTTTTTACATTCGCTACTGAGAACACAGCCGATTAACATATATCCAGCAATAACCCATTGCAATGTGCAAGTACTTGCTAGCTCATGAGACCGCCGCTCATGGAAAACGGGTCGCCTTGTTCTAGCAAAACTTTTGCTGCAGAAATCACATTTCAAATGTATGTGGAATTAAATCTTGCCTGGAAACCCTCACTGATATGTGGCATCAGGAAAAAACTGAAGTAGTATAACCAGTCAATTATTATAAACCATTGACTGGTTACTCAAACAAAAATCCGGATAAACTGGGCTAAAATCAAAATATCGCCAAGCTTAACTTAAGGTACGAGTTCATGAGTTCATGTATTTTTCGTTTTATTAAAGAAAAACGTACATAATCTAGTCTAAAATAAAACATAATTAATATATGTATATCAAAGAGCCTTTGCACTTACCGTTGCGTTGGTAGGTAAACATACAAATGCCCTTTAGAATGAAAAGCGTGTCATTTTACAAAACTTTAATGTTATTGGCCAAGTCCTTTTGATAGTAATAGTTTTCACATACTCTATTTATCTATCTATTCTTGCTGACATGAAACATTTGGCATCGAATCCATACTATTTATTGTTTAGCAATCAGGACCTTTGACCATAGATATTTTTGATTAGCGTATAATAAGATTCCTATGTACGTTTATATCTATAATATGTAAAGTTAAAAGTGCTTTATTCTACTAAAACATACATTCTGCATAGAGTCTACCAAGCCATTTGCCCTAGCCTGCATACAACTGTACAACTCGTTCAATCTAAATACCGTTAATTGGATCTTCCCTTGCATCTTTAATGTTATTTTTGCAATTAACAACTCAATCATAAATCCCACAATACCTACTGCTAATCCCATCAGCAATATAAAAAATATTACTAAGATATTTCCATAAATTGTTGCACTTGCTGGTTTCGGAGTCTCTCTGCTAAACGGAACATAAGTGGTTATTATTTTTGGTAGCCACAAATTAAGACCAGACGATTCAATATTTCTAAGTCGTCGCAGTAGGAAACTGTCCACGTAACCTCTGAACTGTATAGCCACCGTTTCGTTCAAAACAATCTCGGGGCTTATGGAAACAAGTGTTTGGTTTTTTAGAAATGCTTCTTTTGCCTGTTTGTGACATTTGTGTTCGGGTAAGAGAATTGCAACTCTGTTGCAAGCTACCAAGTCTTTATTGTACAGTTGCCTTTCTTTTTCAAATAGCGCGTCTCTCAATCCTCTTTCTACTCTTGTAAAGGAAACAGTTTTGCCAAAAACGCCCGATCGAAGCAATGGAAATACCATTTGGATTAGCGCTGTTAACTTGCTTGCAATTTTTGGATGCAAACGCGTCCTGCTTCGAAGGTATGAGTAAACTTCAGGATCCATAAAACGATGTAATCGACTCAAAAATTGGGTTGTGATATGATAAAAATATGCAGGTTGGTCTGCACCTACGGAGTGTCTTTCAATTCGTAGCGGCAAAAGCTCACTTTCATCGGGGTACTTCCGGGAAACTAACATGTAATGACTTACCCCAAAATTAATTATTCTGCTGTAGATTGTAAAATTGTCGGAATATAAATCATTCATGGTCTCATAGTAAAGAATTCGTCGTCTAGTTATCATGTTGTAAACATTTTGGTTTTTGTATCCATTGCTCAGTACTAGCGCACAGAGTAAAAATGCGGCTAGAATCCATCGAAAAGCCCTATGGCTTACAATGTTTTTGTTGAAGGAATCGCCTTGCTCAAACACTACTTTAATCAAAGAGAACCCATTACTTACGTAGCTTGATGCAAAACGTTGCTCAGATTTTCTATCAAATATTTCTAAAAGAGAAATTCCTGTTATTAAAATGCTTATGCATATTCCAACCCAAACGTGTTTGTCGTATACTTTAAACAGCTCCTGAAAAGGAATTGCAGATATTCCGCGTTGTCCGCAGGTCACAAATCGTATGTTATTAGCTGGGTTGCTGACAATAAGATGGTTACTTTGTCGCGTCTTTGCAGGTAATTCACGGTAGTTGTGTTCGTCAACATCTATGATTTTCCACTTTGTCTTTGCAAATTTCTCTGGCAAATTCTTGGGTATGTTGGTTTTGTCCCATACAGTTTGATTTTGAATTACGACGTGTACTAATATCATTATCGCTTCAAAAAACCGCTGCTGTTGATTCTGTTGAGATAAACTGACGCGCAGACTATTTTGGTCAGTTTGAATTGTTTTACTAAGCAACGCACTTCTTATGTCATTTTCAGAAAGTCCCATGTTTCGCATAAATTGATCTTCATAAAATTTCCAGTGAAGTATTGAAGTAGACAAAGCACGATAATCTAGAAACATGAAAATACGCAATAATAATCTGAAAGCATTTAGTAAAGAAAACCATAACAAAAATTGGATTGTAAAAATATCAGCATTTTGTAAATTTGTACCTGTATATTTTCTCACATTGATGGATACGACTAGTGCTTCACAGTCGCAAGGTTGAACAAACTGAATTTTTTTAGTTGTTGTTAGTTCAAATTGAACATGGAGGAAAATTTGCGTATGAACAGTATGCCAATACAAGGCGAACGAAATTGCTTTAGTCATCCAATGATAAATCGCTGTATTAGTATGGTCAATTTGAGTGATACTAGACACCAAAACGTTAACTATGGGAATTGAGCTGATCATAACGTGATAGGATTCATGTCTCATAAAATTTGGAAAGTTTGCAAGTCTGTAATTTTCTAGGGCATAGTCTGGCTGAAACAAATGAACTTGAATAACGCCTTGCCACGGCCGTGAGCTGGCAGAAAATTCAAATAAATTAAATTCAGAGCAAATATAGCTAGTTTTAAAAAATGGGTCTTTTGGTGGACCGCTGGCGAATTTGGATTTTAAACATGGCAATTTTTCAACGTGACAAGTATTGTTGCAACGTATGTCGTAGGAATTACGCGGAATCCAAAGAAAGTCGTCCTCTCTTGACCACCACACGTACTCTGCTGTTGACGTTGCTTTATAGTTTGCTAGAACTGGTATAGGACTTTTTAAAATTACTGGATTCTTAGACGACTTCATGTCTACGTACTGAAAATTGACAAGTAAAACAAAAGCGCGGTAGCTGCTTAAGAAATCCAGTTGTTGATCAATGTCCACTGGAATTGCTGATAGTTTGTGGAAAGGAAAGGTGTGATATCTATTTAAAGATGGGTGATACTCGGGATGAAGGTTTTCAGTTTCACTGGGTCGAATGGTATAAAGTGGACGAAAAGTAGTTTCAGTTGCATAGCTCACATGTTTGCGTCTACATAAAGCACTTCTAAGTAGTAGAAAATATAGCAACACTTGAAGCATTATACCCATCATTAAATTTGGCTTTACGTAGTCACAAGAATATGTACTGTTTTTTTTGCTCAGGACTAAAACGTTGCCGCTGTAGTTGTCGATTTCTCGCTCGTCAAAGGATATGAACTGTTTAACTTTGTTTTAAATGTTGACAAACAATTGAGTAAGATAGAAAAAGGATTTAACTTCCAATTTAAAAATGGATTAACTAAAATTACCTCCAATTAAGCTTTAGTGGAACGTCTAGAAAAAATAAATACAGCTGAACAGATTTAACGTCGGACCGTTAAAAGAAAAGTTTAAGTTTAATACAAGTGCTGAAGTTGCTATTTCTCTTTAAAACGTATAAAAGTAAACTACGAGAAGGTGCGAGATATTTCTTTTTCGATTTCTTTCTTTTTCTTCTTCGTCGCACTAAGGTTCAAAAATAGACTGGCTTATTTTCTTCTAATGAATATTATCATGTAGTTTTAATTTCTTAATGTTGTAGTGTTTTGCGTCACGTTTGTGGGCTAAGCTTGCGCGTGTCTAGCAAGAATGGTTCCAGAAAGCGGCGGAAAATTTGTCCTGCTACCAACAAAAAACCTAATTTTTTAATGTTGTAGTGTTTTGTGTCACGTTTGTTGGCTAAGCTGGCGCGTGTTTAGCTCAAAAGGTTACAGAAAGCCACGGAAAATTTGCTCTGCTATCAACCAGAAAGCTTAACAAGCTTAACAAGCAAATCTTTATTATCTTATAATGGAAACAAATTTCTGAAGTCTGTGTTTCTGTCTGGATGTTACACCGCACTGCGCTGCTAGTTGTGATCTATAGTTCAATTTGCTATTATTAGTTTCCTTAGATATATATGCTAACCTGCTGAGAGAAATTATTGCTTATTAATTCCACATACGAAAGCATAAGACTGGTATATACCTATCCAAACAACGACGCTGGTTGAATTTTGTAAGAGATGTAATTACTCATACCTTCAATAATTAATAGGCTCCTTACTCCTTTAATATTATGCTAACAAGACAAGACAACACATATTTTGGTCACTTCCCAACTAGGAAAAGTTTGTTGAAATCACGTTACATTTGAATGTGGATGTAACAGAGCAGTTGGCCGCTTTTTAAGAGTGGAATGCACGTAGCAATGTAACTGTGACATTGTGTTGTTGCAACGTGAATTACACGTTACATTTTGTGTTGCATAAGTGTTACATTGGCGTGAAATATACGTTACAGTTGCCTGCAAAATTTACGTTTTATGCCCTTTTGGAACTAATGTTAAGATTTCAGAGGATAATTATTTAAATTTTAATTACATGCACCGATTCGAGTCATTGTGATCGGTTTATTTCACTACTTAGATCTAATTAAGATCTCAAGTAGTGTTCGTTAGTGATGGATGATAATCCATTTACGGGTACAGATATTTCCTATCTTAGTTGGAACTGGGTACACTCTTTGAGAGCATAATATTGTTTAATGTATCATCCAATCGGATATGCGTTATTTTCTTTTGATAGAGTATACTTAAATGTATTTGTATATGCATTTACGCGTTGCCAAATAGTCTCATTTGCTGAATTTTTAGAATAAATCGCTAAAAAACAAATGCAGAAAGTCCAAGTGACAACCATCACGTCAATGTAACGTTGAACACACGAAGTGATTGTAACGTGATTTTTACGTGTAAATCTATCAGCAAAATTACTGTGAAGTTGTAACGTGCAAATAACGGTAAATATCACACATTTTTGTAACTGTGTGATCAATGCATACAAAATTTGTAAAAATCACGTTACACTTCAGGTAAATGTAACAGCGTTTGCACATACACGCTTTTGCAACACTGCCCGCGTTGGAATCACGCAAATGTAGCGTGATTTTCACATACGTTCCTACTTGGGTTTGTAAGCTAAAATAATTTAATAAACGGAATGAGGTGAGTTTTTTGGAGCCACATAATATCCAGTTCAACTGATTTACTTCAGTCAGCAGGGGTGTTAAAATTATCTTGTAAAAGCCAGTATGACAATTAAAAAAGGGAAGCCAAACAGAAAAGTGGGGATTCATGTAGATTATGTAAAAGCTAAAATGAGAATTTCAAAAATATTCTTCAGCACTTGAAGTGGGAATTGTTTATAGTATATTGGAAACAGCCATAATAGTACGTTATCTCACCGGCACGCAAAGGCATGTGAAAACGGATAAATTCGTTTCTTCGCCCACAAAACGGTTTGTACTGGATGTATTAGTGCGGTTCTCACTCTCAGTCCAACAGTTGATGATGCAGAAGCGTCATTTGACGTCCTAGCCTCTGGAGATCCATCCAATCAGCCAGAAGAAAAGCTGCTGATCATTGCTGCTACTGCTGAAACCTTGGTCAAACGGCGTTGACGCCCATAGGAAAAACGGTGATTTTTTATATTTGTAGTTAAGGTTTCTCTTTCCACTGTGGGATCAAAACTGTGTTTATGTTGTATTAGCAATAAATCTGCACCTGTTCCTTTAAAAAATAATTTAAGAGTTAATCCTCATGTGTCACCGAATATTTACTAGCCTTATTCAACGACCATTCCAGACCAACCACCATATTTTGTAAATCCCTGCCAAGTTTCCTTGTTCTGCTCCTATTAAGAAAAAGCAAATAAAAGTTTTAGGGTTTCCTTTCTACATCGCTTTAAATTTCTATTTACTCCCGAAAACTGACTCCCAAATCATTACCAATGCTAAAATATGCTTATGCTTGTTAAAATTTGCAGCATCATACATCTAGCATCAATATCATCAATTTTACCTTTATTGTCTTCTTCTTCAAGCACTGTTAGTCAAAAGCTACCGGCCACACTGGTGGAAAAGCCTCACTAATTAGCTATGGTTGCTTTCATCCACAGTAGAGCTTGATACAGTTTGATAACGCGCTGCTGACTGGAGACGGGGTGCGAAACTTTACCGAGTTTTACAAATACAAATTATTTAACGTTGTGTGTACTATTTTGTATTGGCTACCACTGCCTTTGCACCACAAGCAGCACCAAAATTAAAAATTTATAAACGGAGAAACGGAAATAATCTTATTATTTGGTTTAACCGTGGAGCGGAGAAAGAACCGAACCGAACAGCTTTAGGACCGAAAGTGAGTATTGCGTGTGCCTACTTTAAACATTGAAACAGTAATAAAACTTAAGCAGGTGTCCTTAGTTAAATGTGTTGACAGAAATAAAGCAAAACTGACCATAGTTCTGTTGACAAAACACTGGTAAAATGACAGGGTTACAAGTGTCCACAGTGCTTTCTTCAATATAAGACGCTCCAGCCTTATTCCCGACATTTATTATCATGCGTTTTTTGAGGTTTGCAAATAAGTTTCACTACAAGAAAACTGATATTGAGACGTGGCAAAAAAGAACATTTCAAGTGTGAATATTGTGAAGGGTACTATTCCAAAAGCCACTCTTTAAAAATACATGTGAAAAATGCTCAAGGATTGGAAAAGTGGCCTTCAAAAAAAGGGGCACTTGCAATATTAAAAAATGGCTTTCTTTCTATTTTGTTAAGACGTCACGTTGATATTTATGCTGACAATTTAAGATTTCCTTTTCTTTAGAAAAAGTTCACAACTCTTTTCGGTGGATGACAGTTTTGTCTCATTTTTGGGCTTCTTTGTGTTTGGATTTATTTTTGGCATCAATTGGCGACCACTTGTGGCCCAATACTAATCAGGTACATTGACACTACCTTCTTGATCCTGTACGCATACAGCGTATTTTCATCAGCAAACTATTAAGCGACAGGGAAATGCTTGTTTTAGAGTGACACGTGAGGACATTTGCAACTTAACAAACGACCTATAATTGAATTTGTTTGTTTATGAAATTCCTTCCAAAAATATTCACTAATTTTAGACCGAAGACCACTTGAACATTCTTTTAGTCGTGATCAACAAACCAACCAACTTGGACTTTTAAATTTAAAAAAAGAAAGCTAGGAAATTAGAGTATTTTGTGTTTCTTGTAGCGGTATTTATACTTCTCAATACGCAACGTGGGTAGAATAATGAAATATAATGTTCAAGGAAATGTTTAAAATCTTACTTTACAAACATTTTATCAGGATGACGGCATATAGCTTTACAAAATTCCAAGTGTGTTGCTTTAGGCATGCCTGTATATAAGTGCGATCATGAAGGGTATTTTTGGAAAAGGAAATGAATCTTTTTCTTTTAAATGCACTCAAAATTGTAAAATGCACTAAAAGTATGTTGAACGCACTGAAAAGAGTTGGTTGCCATTGGAACAGCAACCAAAACCGTAAACGCGCAGCAAAATCAACAACCAACGCACTGTGAATAGAGGAAAGCAACTTGGCCATTCCTTCACCAGTCATTCGTTCTTATAGTCGTAGTCAGTTCAGTTCACTGTAAAACTTGTCAAAATTACCACTGTCAAAATCC
>JAIQCH010000033.1:0-60617 GCA_029691765.1 Entomobrya proxima
TTCTATTTCTTCAATAGATTTGGAATAGATTTCAATAGATTAGAAAAATATTAAAATGTCATGGTAGTGATGAAAACGTTCAACGAAATAGAAAAATGCTGTTTTTCCGTAGTTCCAAGTAATTTTACCATCAATTCTAACCTTTTTATATAATAGTAGCAGTAATTTGACGCAAACATGGCTATTTTGGCACACTGTAAACGCGTCAGTTCGATTTTTCTGTGTTCAGTATTGCAAATCTATTTTAATGCGCATTATTAGTACTATTCTTTATAATATGAAGAGTAGATGCAAACCTCTTCAGGAGAAAATCCGTAAACTTCATGAATGCGAATAAAAGCCCAGTGAGATGTGTACACGTTTACACATCCTGCCAATTTGAAAATTTGGCTGCTGGCTTTAGTATTGGCAAATAATTTGGAATTGGATTAACAGTTCAGTTTTTATCCCTAATTGTTACCTGTGTGCTTAATGTACTCTTCCGAACTTAATAATTTCCTTAATTTGTCGATTATTGTCACATAGCGAGTTATCTTTTAGTCTGTGCTGGGTTATCATGACCAGGTCATGCATATTATAGTGATTCGAAAAATTTCTCAGTTATGTAATCATGACATAGAAGTTTTTAACGGCAGGGTAAATATTTTACCAACCGGGCACTTTTTTACATGAACTATGCACTTTTGTGAATGCCTTTTTGTATGTTTTAAAGGTTATACCTACGTGGCTTCTCCTCCAGAACCAATCTCCAAGGATCCTCCTCCATCCATCTTCGCTCCACTCGGCTTCCTCCACCCTGTCTTCAAGAAATTCATCCTCTCCAAATTAAAACGTATGCATTCTGAAAACATTTATTATTTTTTGCTACAAGCATTGTAGTATATATGTAATCTTTTATCAATGTGTGTAATGCCACCTTTCAATTTTCACAACTACTCACAAACACAAAAATGATGATGATGTTGGTTGATGACCATCACAAAACGACTGCAAGAGAAAAAACCGAAGCAATCGTGTTCTTTTTCACGGTTGACATAGGTCAAGTTAAATGACAAATAATCAGGTTTACTGTTTTTTCACGAATTCCCAGTTTTTAGCCATTGTTACACGTAGCTCTTTCTGAGGGAAATGCTAAATAAATAGAGGATGATGATGAGTTTAAATAGGGAATAAAAATGTTCTAATCTTTTTAACAAGATAACAAGCCGTTATTTTAATTTTAGAATGAGAAGATCGCAATGATTATGACTAGACGTTATGATGAAGTGGATTGGGCGAAAGTATATTTTTGTGGGAGTTTTACTTATGTATTTTTTTATATTTTGTATTTCTTGCAGGTTTATTTGAAATACAGCACACTAGTCACCTCTGCTCAGATCTTCCTTCGCCTCTAAACTCGCGACCTCCACTGTCGCCTTCAACTTAACTACTAGTTGGTAAGCCATAATTCAATACCTCAAAATGCTCTTCTTGACATTCAAAAACTTTAAGATTCCGCCTGTGAGCATCAAAAGCATCAGTTAACCACTTGACTAGTTACTTATCCTTTAATCAAAGAGATTCTCCTATATCCTTGATTTCTACTACTTTTAGTTTATCAATTTTCTCACACGTTTCTGCAAGGTTTGTTGATGAACCACATCAAAGTAGATCTTTGAATTGAAAGCTGCCAGCAGTAGCAGTTCCTCCATAAGAGCAACTCTTTGCCGATGCATTTTTATTTGTCTTTCCAAACTGGGTTCATAGAAGGACAAAAATTTAACTCTATACAATAGTCAGTAGTGATGTCTATGTAATTCGTAGCAATTACGTAATATTCTTTGGCAATATTAATCCAGCGTTATGTGCAAGAAACACAACTCTGCCCTCATCAAAGTCGCGGACTAAACGACCACTCATTTCTTTTTGTAAAACTGGCTAAGATCTAAAGAAGGAAACTTTATCAATAGCAGTGTGTTATACTCTTCCTGTTTGTAACTGATTTCCAGACTAGTTTTTCAGCTTAGTAAACACCATCCTGTTTTCAAATTTTACAAGCTTCTTTGTTTGCTCCTCCAAATGCTTCTGACGGTCACAAGAAGCTTCCAGTAACGCCACGTCAAACTTGGTCCATGCCCTTCCCAGGTTGGCCCAAGTTTGTTTAAAATGGTCTTTTGACTTTTCTTCTTCTGTGCTAGCGCTCAGTACAACAGTGGCTGACACAAGCATGAAACCAGCAGTTTGAAATGCTTAGGATAACCTTGTTCCTGACGGAACTGGAGGTAGGGATTCCTGGGCTTTGTTATCATGATAAAATTCTTCAGCCTTTTTCCAAAGCGCTACAACCATGTCTTGATTGTCCTGCTCGGAACATAATATTGCGTGTCAGGTTAATTCGTAACTGAGCATGTATTTACAACGTCGACATCCCTGTTTTAGCTCCTCCTTTACCGCCACATTGTGAGTGTCTTTGCTTATAACCTTGTCCTTTCTGGACAACAAACTTTCAATGCTCTTTGTCTGGTTGACTTAATTCATCACAGGATCCCAGCCACTTTGCTAATGATGAATGAATATGAAGTTAGTGCAAAGCTGACATAGAAGGAAACTATATGTCACTCTTAACATCGGGTTTGTTTAGTTTCTGCACTTCGTTACGAAGTTTTGTCACATTTTCAATAGCTGTATAAATGTTTTAAAAGGTTCCTTATCCGGTCCCCGTTCTGCCACAAGGGCGGCCTGCATTTCGGAGCACTTTTGTACACTCCGAAATCTTTTCGTTTAGGTTCTCTAAAGTAACCTCTACCTCCACCAGCACTGGAGGTGGAGGAGGAGGTGGTTGGAGGTGGTGTTTGCTGGTTTTCGTCCGTAGTAGACACTTGAGGCATTTTGAGACTTTAGTTACGGTTTATTTGGTATTTTAAATTGCACTCTACAAACGCACTGCTCTTTTAACTTCTCATATGTAAAAGTTCAGATTGAATCCATTTTCCTTTTCACGAATATCTATTTTGCAAACTTTTTTGTGTACCAGGTTTCTTAAAAAATGCCACCTAAAGGTAGTAAAAGAGAGGTGGACGACCTGACATGGGTAAAGTTGGGGGCCAACCTTGACGAGAAAAAAACCCGACCTGACCCGAATAATGGAGGAAAACCTGCCATGGTACGTGTGCATTACATATTATATAAGAAATGAACACAGCCCTAATGCATACACAAATTGTCAGGTTTTTGCTTTGGTTTGGTTTGCATAGTTTATTGGCAGAAACTCATAACATGTAATACATGTTTTGCTAAAGCATTTTAAACCAATTGTTACTGTTTGCTAAAATTAAAACGCGGATATAAAATTTATAAACAAATGATTCCCTCGCTTATGTTATAAGTCGTAAAAGCAACAAATGAGCAGATTACGCAACTTATATTTGCCACGATTTTAACGCCAAAACTTATTTTACAAATACTCTCTAGCGTTTAGACGGTGTTATGAAATATTACTTTCTTACATTTTTATGCTTTTAAAAGCATTCGAAAAATGCTGACTTAGCAAAAACATATCATGTTCTTTATTTGGAGAAACGCAAGCGAAAGTTTTATGCCGCAATGGAAAATTCGGGACTATAAATACTTTTAGAAATCAAAATGTTTTTGCTCAGTTTCGTTGTATCACATTTTATGCTTATTTTGCAATTGTTTCATACATGCAATTATCGAATGTGTATGCATTTACAGCTGTAGTTGCAATAAATTAATTAGTAGTAAGAGCTTCATTTAATGTACACTATGAAATATCTATGTTGCTTAAGTTGCTGTGTTTATATTTTTTTTGATCTAGTCGCATAAGTGCGGGTTTTGTGAAGAAATTTTTTTCGTCAAAAGTTCCACCACCCCTCTCATTTCGCATATGTTCCGGGATCATCCCGAGGTAACGGTTTTTGTTATAATTTCTAATTATACAAAAATTTTCCATTTAGCACCTGTTTTAAATTAATTTTTGATGCTTGATTTCTATGCTTATGACGCTATACAAAATTTGACTTTTTTGTTACATTGTATTTACAGGACTTGCGAAATCTGATCGATAAGTTCAGTAAAACTGATTCTGAAGAGAAGCAAAAAATGGTAAGTCAAATAATATAATGGAAATATTGTTTGGAAATAATATATTGAGTTTGGTTCAAGTTAGCAAATCAGATTTCTAATAACACAACGCGTCTTTTTGCAAGTATGGTAATTTTGGCATGGATTATTACATAGATTTTTGAATATGTGTGTAAACATTTTTGCAACATGTATATAAAATTGTTAATCTGAATTTAAGTGAAACTCTCAATATTGCTAATTTTGTCAGGATTGTATTTTATAAATCCTAGAGAAGTCTCATGCACGTGAACCTTATTTAATTCTTTGAAACAATCCGTATTATTTAATATTCATTTACCTTCAGAAAGTTTATCTCTAATATAATATAAAATTGTTTTTTTACATTTTGTTAGAAAAAGGAAATGGATGAGCAAAGTGAAATCATCGCTGAGTTAACGAAGACACTTACTGAACGCGATGAGACATTGGCTCAAAAAGACGTGGAATATGTACGTAATTACATTTTGATTGCATTACTTATGCTTAAAATATATATTTAAAATATTTCAACTTGGAAAAGTTTGCTATACTCTTGATGCAACGCTTGAATTTAAGATTTAAGTTTGTTGATTAACATGTTTTCATGATCGATTCAATTGAATTCTTTAGATTTATAGTAGTTTACGGTAGAGATAAATAATGATTCATTTAGGGCTAATTATATTTTCTGTCAAATTTGGAATTGAGTAACCAATTTAGGCGCATTATAATATACCATAAATCCTCAAATCGGATAGTCATATTTGTTGTCGGACAGTCATGCAACATACCAAATAATCATTGCATAAGTTTTCATTTACAGTTCCACACTAGTTTAACATTAAACACACAATGTAATAGGAGCGTGACTTTCAAATTTAAATCCACCAACAAAATCACGTCAAATTTTAATGAGCAAATAACAAGAAATCATACATACATGTATATAGTTTTGCAACTTTGTGATTAATGTAAACAAAAACTGTAGCAAACACGTGAAAGTTCATAGCAAAACTACCACATTTGCACACATTACTCTTTTCAATATCATCCACTTTAGAATAACACAAATGTATGGTTATTTTCACATGCGTACTTAAGACAGCATTACAACATTTATGTATTTGATGAATATTTGTTTAGGAGGGAATGGTTTTGCACTTTTATTTTGTATCTGATTTATTCTGTTGACGTATGCTTATTATAATTTTAATGAGTGCTAGCAAAGTGTTTAAGTTTTGTTTGTATTTTTATAGGCAGAAAAATTTGAAACCCTAACCAAACAATTGAAGCAGCTGGAAAAATCCAAGAGAAAAGATGCTGTAAGTTCTATATTTCTATAAGAATATAACACTTTTAATAAAATATTTATCTTTAGATTTGCATAACACAGTCTACAAAAACTTGTTTTCAGAATAAACTACAAAAACTCAGCGACAAAATCACATGTCTTGAGGAGAGTGCCAAAATGGCTGCCGTAATGCAGGATAATGGGAAATTTGAGGCTGCACATCAAGAAAAAGTAAACAAGGAGAAAGAAAAAAAAGCGCTTCGCATTGCTTTGTTTGGACTTGCAATATTGCTGTTAGCAATGACTGGGGAAGCTGCTGGACTCCAAACATGCTTTTTGGGACTGGCAAAAGTTTTGGGAGCATTTCTGATGCTTGTGGGATTTGGATTTAGTAAGTTTTTGATTTTAAATTTTATAAATTATTTGTTATGCGAAATTCGTGACCCGTAAAAATTCCCACTTTTTAGAACCAAACGTTAAAATAAACAATGTGTAAAAGTCTTCAACTAAAATTTAGAATTCCTGAAATAACCACTATCAACTAGCATGTCACAATCACTTTATAGTTTTTGAATTCTAAATATACTACACAATATACAACGCATTTTCCAAAATTTAAATCAGCAGATATTTGCAATATGCAAATCGAACTTGAATGTCGTGTTGTCTAATTTTCAAAATTTGATGCGTGTCTATCGATGATCATTATTATTTTATAGTTAGTCACTAGAATGTATCTTAAAAACACAATAGATTATCTCTCAGTCATTTTTGCATGCATCAGCACACAGCAGAACACGACTATAAATATAAGTTGTTTAAGGTTTGAAAGCAATGATAGGGTATGTTATATAAAATACTTATAACTTCTAGCACGACTTTGCTACCTAAATGTAAAGATACGATGTGTAGAATTTAAAAACTAAAGAACATTCAAAAGGAAATATTATTTTGACATGTAAATATTGTTTACATTGTTTGCTTTCATGCTGATTATTGCATAAATTCCTAATGTAGGTTGGGATTTTTATGCATTGTGGATTTTACGTTTGGGTGTCAAAAATTGGGGATGTTTACGTTGAATCTTTTTACGTTCGGGATTTTTACATGAAACAAAAACATCATATATTATTTTGAATGGGTTAAAACAATGATTTTAACGTATGTGGAAAGAAAATGTTTTTATACATATTTCATGTATATATGATGATCAGATGATATGCATAATGATAATTCATGGTTAAAGTAATGTTTAAAACAAATAGATTGTAGGTAGAAGTACACTGATAAAATTAAATTTAAAATACGACTTTGTTTTTGTTTTTGTTTTCAGTACATTTCCTAAAATATGAACTAACGGCAACTGACGAAGCAGCAACGGTTCCAACATCCCCACAAAAGGCTGGTGATGAGCCACCTATGGGTAAGATAATATGAAATGAAATAAGATATTTTTAATGAATTTGTACATTGCTTGTGAATTAAATGAATTTTTATATTATTTTAAAAGGAGAAGTCCAACCACGCACTAATCAAGTGGACATGCAACGAATCCTATAATTTCTAGTCCAGTAATTTATTATAAGTAAAACTAAGTATAAGTATACAATACATTACAAAATATATGTACAAGAAATAAGAGAGTATGAGAAAATACGGAAAAAATATACTAATTATAATACTATTATGCTAATTACATATTCACAATATAGCTATTATTTTTTTCGTTGATAAAAATAATTAAAGTCTTCCAAGCGGATACCAAACAATAATAAAAAACATATTATAAATTATTCAAGATATTTTCATGAAATAAAAATTACAATTACATGCTAAAATACTTTATACAATCTTAAGCATACTCTTTGGTTTAAACCTTCATCTGCATTAAAACAATCCATAAGACTTATTATCAATCCTGACAACATGCCAACTTATACCAACGTTTTGTTTTACGATAAACACATAATTTTGATAAATTTTACTAAATGTATTTCTGAAAAATCTTTTGTATTTTTACAATGTGCAGTTGCGATGAATTCTATCATATCATAACATTGTATGCTAAAATGTTTCTTAGATACTTAAATTTCTTCAGTTATTTTTCATGAAATTTCAGTGACCATAAAACAAATTCGGATTACTATTTTGGCTATTTCTAAAAACTTCAGCTTACATTAAACTTTCAAGTTTTAAAGGCCAAATAAAAGTCAACCAGCACATAATGTAAATTTTATGACTTTGCCCCTAAATATTAATAAATATTATTGTAAACGAAAAACTCTTACATAAATCCAAATCCAAAAATAAATAATATGCTATTTGGTTTAACGGTTTCTTAAATTGTTTGATACTATTCTTGTAGCTTTGCAAGCAACAGTTACTCAAAGTCACAAAACCCAGGCTGAAGTAATAAGTGTCGATCAAAAAGCCATTATTAAAGGGAAGCACGATTTAGGATGCGTGAAGCAAGTAGTCTGCAGGCAGCTAAAACATCTTCATCAAAATATGAATATACCAATAATTTATAAGGACAAACAACGTGTTTACAAGTTCGTTTATGATCAACAGGTAAAATATCCAAATAAGATATCGATTTATTCCTCAATACCGACAGCATAATTAGTCAAGCTAAAATAGAGTCTTTTGTACTTTTGTCAAACGCCAACAAACTTTGGAATTTTTATTACTAAATAAAAATCTAGTAGTCACTGAGAAGATAACGCGTAAATTAAAGTTACGACAGATTAGAAAATTGAAGATGTGATGCAGATAAGTCTTTTGTGAAAACAAATGCTACGAAAAGAAAATGTTTTTGTAAAAAACGAAAAACAGCTTTGTCAAGTAGATGGGTTAAAACTCTTTTTGTTTCAGAATTCAAAAGTGTTAGCTAGTACGTGTAAAACATTACGGTCCTGTTAATATTTTGGGTTGCGACTGAGCAATTTCAATTGATGAATAAACCAACCACACAAACACATAATATTATTTTCTTCCAAATTACTTCAAAACTCCCTGAAAATATGAAAGTCAAAATCCCGACTTTCGTAACAAAGGAACAAATTTCAAAGTTTATATGAATGAACTTTTGCAACAAATTTAATCCTCCGACCAAGACAATGCAAACCTTCAAAATGTTTTTGATAAAGAACCATTTAAAATCCTTAAAGTACTTTATTGGTTTTAAATAGAAACATCCAAACCCTATAAATGGTTTTCAATAGAACCATTCTAAATTCCTAAAGCATAAAAAATATTTTGAACAGTAACATTCAACATGCTACAAATATTTAATTGTTTTTGAATGATACCGGTACCATTCAAAATGCCTTAGCTTCGAAACGTATTTAATAGTACCAATGAAAAGCCAAAAGCTTCAAAGTGTTTTTAAATAGTACCATTCAAAATGCCAAAAGCAGCTAACTGTTTTTGAACATTACCATTCAAAATGCTTACGTATTCTAAATGTTTTTGGATAGAAGCATTCAAAAAGCCTAAAGCTTTTAAATGGTTTTGAAAAATGCCTAAAGCACCTAATCGGTTTTAATTAGAACCATTCAAAATGCCTATAGGTTCAAAACGTTTTTGAGTAGAAATATTCAAAATGCCAAAAGCTTCTAAGGTTTTTGAATAGAACGATTTAAAATGGATAAACCTTCTAAATGGTTTTTATATAACCATTCAAAATGCCTAAAGCTTCTAAATGTTTTTGAAAAAGAACCATTTAAAATGGCATAAGCTTCAAAATGTGTTTTAATAGAACCATACAAAATGCCTACAGCTTCTAAATAGTTTTGAAAAAGCCTAAAGCTCCAAAAATGTTTGAACAGGACCACCTAAATCCCAAAAGTTTAAATTGTTTTTAATAGTAGCCAAAAGCTTCAAAATGTTTTTGAAGAGAACCATTCAAAATGCCAAATACTTCTAAATGGCTTTGAAAAATACCTAAAGCTTCTAAATGGTTTTGTATAGAACATTTCAAAATGCCTAGAGCTTCTAAATGTTTTTTTTAAACGCCATTTAAAATGTTTAGGCTTCTAATTTCCTTCGAGAAGTACCATTAGGAATGCTCAAGCTTTTAAATGTTTCTGAAAAGCGCCATTCAAACTGCTGAAAGCTTCTAGGTGTTTTTGAAGAATGCCTAAAGCTTCTGAATGTGTTTGAACAAGATCCATTCAAAATGCCTAAAGCAGATAAATGGTTTTGAGCAAGAACTGCTCAGAATGCCTAAAGTTTCCAAATGGTTCTAAAGAAAACCGTTCATAACGGCTAAGTATTCTGGATGGTTTTTAATAGAACTATACAAAATTGCAACAGTTCCTAAGTGGTATTGAAAAGTGCCTAAAGCTTCTAAATGGTTTTGAAAAACGCCTACAGCTTCTAAATCGTTTTGCACAGAAACATTCAAAATCCTTAAAGCTTCTAAATGGTTTTGCATAGAAACATTCAAAATCCTTAAAGCTTCTAACTGGTTTTGCATAGAAACATTCAAAATCCTTAAAGCTTCTAAATGGTTTAGAACACAACCATTCATCAAAATGTTGTTCAACAAGAACCACTCAGAATGCGTAGAGCTTGTGAATGGTTCTGATTAGAAACATTAACAAAATTGAACTTGAACGATTCAAAATGGATAAACCTTCTAAATTGTTTTATAGAACAATTCAAAATGCAAAGGCTTATAAATATTTTAAGTAGCACGATTCAAACTGCTTAAAACTTTTAAATGTTTTTGAGCTGCACCATTTAAAATACCTAGAGGTTCGAGGTGTTTTCAAATAGAATAGAAAGATATATTTTCAAATGTTTTTGAATAAACGTTTTGAATGGTACTATTCAAAATCATTTAAAAGCTTTAGACATTTTGAATCATTCAGGCGTTTTCGACAATTTGCTTTTTAAAGATTTTGAATGTTACTATTCGAAATCATTTAAAAACTTTAACATTATAAATGGTACTATTCAAAATCATTTAGGTGACTTAGACATTTTAAATGGTGCTGTTTAAATTCAATTAAAAGCTTTAGACATTTCGAATAGTAGTCTTCAAAATCATTTAGGTGCTTTCAACATTTTGAATGATACTATTCAAAATCATTTAGGTGCTTAATCATTTTAAATGGTACTATTCAAAATCATTTCGGTGCTTAAAATATTTTGAACGGTTCTATTCAAAATCATTTATGTGCTTTAAATATTTAGTATGGTACTACTCTAAGACATTTTAAAGCTTTAGACATTTTGAATGGTACTATTCAAATTCATTCAGTTGCTGTAAAGATTTTCAATGACACTATTCAAAATCATTAAGTGTTTTAACATTTTGAATGGTACCCTTCAAAGTATTTTAAGTGATTTTGAAATTTTGAATGCTAGTGTTCAAATTACTTTAGGTGCTTTAAAAATTTTAAATGGTACTATTTAAAGTAGTTTAAGTGATTTTGAAATTTTCAGATGTACTATTCGAAATCATTTACTTCCTTTAAAGATTTTGAATGGTAGCATTTAAAATCATTTAGTTGCTTTAAAGATTTTGAATGGTACTTTTCAAATTCATTTAGTTGCTGTAAACATTTTGAATGGTACCATTCAAATCCATATAGGTGCTTTAAAAATTTTCAATGCTGCTATTCAAAGTCGTTTAAGTGATTTTGAAACTTTGAATGGTACTATTCAAAATCATTTAGTTCGCTTAATTATTTTGAATGGTACTATTCATAATCATTCAGTTGCTTTACAAATTTTGAATGTACTATTCAAGGTCATTTAAAAGCTTTAAACATTTTGAATGGTACCATTCAATTCCATTTAGTTACTTTAAAGATTTTGAATGGTACTATTCATAATCATTCAGTTGCTTTAAACATTTTAAATGGTATTTTTCAAAGTCATTTAGTTGCTTTGAAGATGTTGAATGGTTCTATTCAAAATGGTTAAAGTGATTTTGAAATTTTGAATGGTAGGGTTCAAAAATATTTAAGTGCTTTAAACATTTTGAATGGTACTATTCAAAATCGTTTAGTTGTTTTAAAGATTTTGAATGGTACCATTCAAAATCATTTAGTTGCTGTCAACATTTTAAATGGTACTATTCAAAATCGTTTAGTTGCTTTAAAGATTTTGAATGGTAGTTTTCAAATTAATTTAGGTGCTATAAAAAATTTTAAATGGTACTATTCAAAGCAGTTTAAGTGATTTTGAAATTATGAAAGGTACTACTCAAGATCATTTAGTTCCTTAAAAACTTTGAATGGAAGCATTCAAAATCATTAGTTGCTTTAAACATTTTGAATGGTACCATTCAAATTCATTTAGTTGCTGTAAACATTTTGAATGGTACCATTCAAATCCATATAGGTGCTTTAAAAATTTTAAATGCTGCTATTCAAAGTCGTTCAAGTGATTTTGTAACTTTGAATGGTACTATTCAAAATCATTTAGTTGCTTTAAAGATTTTGAATGCTACCATTCAAAATCGCTTAATTGTTTTACGAATTTTGAATGTACTATTCAAGGTCATTTAAAAGCTTTAAACGTTTTGAATTGTACCATTTAAATCCATTGGTGTGCTTTAAAAATTTTAAATGGTGCTATCGAAAGTCGTTTAAGAGATTTTGAAACTTTACATGGTACTATTCAAAATCATTTAGTTGCTTTAAAGATTTTGAATGGTACCTTTCAAAATCATTTAGTTCGCTTAAACATTTTGAATGGTACCATTCAAAATCGATTAGTTGCTTTACAAATTTTAAATGTACTATTCAAGGTCATTTAAAAGCTTTAAACATTTTGAATGGTACCATTTAAAATGTTTACAGCAACTAAATGATTTTGAATGGTACCATTCAAATTGTTTACAGCAACTTGAATGATTTTGAATAGTACCTCACAAAATTTCAACATCACTTCAACTATATTGAATAGTGCCATTTAAAATTTTTAAAGCACCTAAATTAAGCTGAACACTACCATTCAAAATTTCAAAATCACTTAAACTACTTTGAATGTTACCATTCAAAATGTTAAAACACTTTATGATTTTGAATAGTACCATTCAAAATATTTAAAGCAACTGAATGATTATGAATAGTACGATTGAAAATTTTTAAAGCAACTGAATGATTATGAATAGTACGATTGAAAATTTTTAAAGCAACTAAACGATTTTGAATGGTGACATTCAAAATCTTTAAAGCAAGTATTGGATTTTGAATGGTACCACTCAAAATGTTTACAGCAACTATTGGATTTTGAATGGTACTACTCAGAATGTTTACAGCAACTAAATGACTTTGAATGGTACCATTCAAAATGTTTAAAGCAACTGAAGGATTATGAATAGTACCATTCAAAATTTCAAAATCACTTAAACTACTTTTAATGGTACCATTCAAAATGTTAAAACACTTTATGATTTTGAATAGTACCATTCAAAGTCTTTAAAACAGCTATTGGATTTTGGATGGTACCATTCAAAATATTTACAGCAACTAAATGAATTTGAATGGTACCATTCAAAATGTTTAAAGCTTTTAAATCACGTTGAATGGTACCATTCAAAATCTTTAAAGCAACTGAATGATTATGAATAGTACGATTCAAAATTTTTAAAGCAACTAAACGATTTTGAATGGTGACATTCAAAATCTTTAAAGCAAGTATTGGATTTTGAATGGTACCACTCAAAATGTTTACAGCAACTATTGGATTTTGAATGGTACTACTCAAGATGTTTACAGCAACTAAATGACTTTGAATGGTACCATTCAAAATCTTTAAAGGAATTAAATAATTTTGAATAGTACCATTCAAAATCTTTAAAGCAACTATTGGATTTTGGATGGTACCATTCAAAATATTTACAGCAACTAAATGAATTTGAATGGTACCATTCAAAATGTTTAAAGCTTTTAAATCACGCTGAATGGTACCATTCAAAATCTTTAAAGCAACTGAATGATTATGAATAGTACGATTCAAAATTTTTAAAGCAACTAAACGATTTTGAATGGTGACATTCAAAATCTTTAAAGCAAGTATTGGATTTTGAATGGTACCACTCAAAATGTTTACAGCAACTATTGGATTTTGAATGGTACTACTCAAAATGTTTACAGCAACTAAATGACTTTGAATGGTACCATTCAAAATGTTTAAAGCAACTGAAGGATTATGAATAGTACCATTCAAATTTTCAAAATCACCTAAACGATTTTGAATAGCAGCATTTAAAATTTTTAAAGCACCTATATGGAGTTGAATGGTACCATTCAAATGTTTACAGCAACTAAATGAATTTGAATGGTACCATTCAAAATGTTTAAAGCAACTTATGATTTTGAATGCTTCCATTCAAAATTTTTAAGGAACTAAATGATTTTGAATGCTTCCATTCAAAATGTTTAAGGAACTAAATGATTTTGAATAGTACCTCTCAAAATTTCAAAATCACTTAAACTATATTGAATAGTACCATTTAAAATTTTTAAAGCACCTAAATTAGTTTAAACACTACCATTCAAAATTTCAAAATCACTTAAACTACTTTTAATGGTACCATTCAAAATGTTAAAACACTTTATGATTTTGAATAGTACCATTCAAGGTCTTTAAAGCAGCTATTGGATTTTGAATGGTACCATTCAAAATTTTTACAGCAACTAAATGAATTTGAATGGTACCATTCAAAATGTTTAAAGCTTTTAAATCACGTTGAATGGTACCATTCAAAATCTTTAAAGCAAATAAAAGACTTTGAATAGTACCAATCAAAGTTACAAAATCACTTAAACGACTTTGAGTAGCAGCATTTAAAATTTTTAAAGCACCTATATGGAGTTGAATGGTACCATTCAAAATGTTGACAGCAACTAAATGAATTTGAATGGTACCATTCAAAATGCTTAAGCGAACTAAATGATTTTGAATGGTACCATTCAAAGTCTTTAAAACAACTCAATGATTTTGAATAGTATCTTTCAAAATGTCTAAAGCTTTTTAATGACCTTGAATAGTGCTTCCGAAATCTTTAAAGCAACTAAATGATTTTGAGTAGACCTCTGTCGACGACGTAGCGAACCAGACGTGCACCCAGATGCTGGTGTGCTGTCTGTGAATTATTTTTATTTATTTTTTTAACTAACTCCAGGAAAATTAAATAAATAAAAGTGACAAGTGAGGAGTAAGAGGTGACCACGACCCTAATTTGGCAGGGAATTTTTCGGGCCCCAATTTAGCTCACTTTTGGACGGTTAAGGTCAGGTAAGGAACACGCTGAGTACCGTATTCTCCTTACCTGCCTAACCCGGATATCACCACCGGGGTTGAGAGTCCAGTTCGGTACTCTTCCTTAGTGGTGAGGATGATAATGAGTTGATAGTGGTTGAGTGGGAGCTGCTGTGGAGGGAGGAGGAGGATAAGTGTGATGATACCTGGTCATCACCACCACCGCCCCCGGAACTCGGCTTCTGCTCCCACTATCAATATCATTAAGTGAATTTGGGGAGTCGGGAATCCCCCCTGATCAGGACACCAGTGACAAGGTGATCAGTAACCAGGTGACCAGTGATAAGGCTACCAATAAACAGGTGGCCAGGAATAAGGCTACCAAAATTAGGTGACCAGTGACAAGGTGATCATGACGAGATGACCAGTAACTAGGTGGCCAGTGATAAGGCGACCAATAACCAGGTGGCCAGTGACCAGATAGTGGGGAAACGTTTTGGGTACCACACGGAGGATCAAGGCCGAGTGCTTTGGGATTAGGGAGTGAGGCTCCCCCCGACAACTCTTCGAATATATTTAATTAACGTGTTTTTTTGTATTAATTACAATTTTACTTTTTTTTTACTAATTACCATCATTTTTTAATTACTATTAAATATATTTATTTAATTGGTTGAGCGTAATAATCAATAGTGGTTCAGCGCCTCAGTGAGGTTGTATTTTATGTACTTCTTAACTGACCAATAAAGTATATATAAATGATTTTGAGTAGTACCATTCAAAGTTTCAAAATCACCTAAACTATATTGAATAGTACCATTTAAAATTTTTAAAGCACCTAAATTAATTTGAACACTACCATTCAAAATTTCAAAATCATTTAAAGTACTTTGAATGGTACCATTCAAAATGTTAAAACAGTTTATGATTTTGAATAGTATCATTCAAAGTCTTTAAAGCAGCTATTGGATTTTGAATGGTACCATTCAAAATCTTTAAAGCAACTATTGGATTTTGAATATTACCATTCAAAATGTTTACAGCTTTTAAATGACCTTGAATAGTACATTCAAAATGTTTAAAGCAACTGAGTGATTATGAATGGTACCATTCAAAATGCTTAAGCGAACTAAATGATTTTGAGTGGTAACATTTAAAATGCTTAGGCGAACTAAATGATTTTGAATGGCACCATTCAAAATGCTTAAGCGAACTCAATGATTTTGAATGGTACCATTCAAAATGCTTAAGCGAACTAAATGATTTTGAATGGTACCATTCAAAATGCTTAAGCGAACTAAATGATTTTGAATGGTACCATTCAAAATGCTTAAGCGAACTAATCGATTTTGAATGGTACCATTCAAAATGCTTAAGCGAACTAATCGATTTTGAATGGTACCATTCAAAATCTTTGAAGCAACTAAATGATTTTGAATAGTACCTTTCAAAATGTATAGATCTTTCCAATGACCTTGAATAGTACTTCCAAAATCTTTAAAGCAACTAAATGATTTTGAATAGTACCATTCAAAGTTTCAAAATCACCTAAACGATTTTCAATAGCAGCATTTAAAATTTTTAAAGCACCTATATGGAGTTGAATGGTACCATTCAAAATGTTTACAGCAACTAAATGAATTTGAATGGTACCATTCAAAATGTTTAAAGCAACTTATGATTTTGAATGCTTCCATTCAAATCTTTTAAGGAACTAAATGAATTTGAATAGTACCATTTAAAATCTTTAAAGCAACTAAACGATTTTGAATAGTGACATTCAAAATGTTGACAGCAACTAAATACATTTGAATGGTACCAGGTAAAATGCTTAAGCGAACTAAATTGATTTTGAATGGTACCATTCAAAATCTTAAAAGCAACAAAACGATTTTGAATAGTACCATTCAAGATGTCTAAAGCTTTTTAATGACCTTGAATAGTATTTCCAAAATCTTTAAAGCAACTAAATGATTTTGAGTAGTACCATTCAAAGTTTCAAAATCACCTAAACGATTTTGAATAGCAGCATTTAAATATTTTAAAGCACATATATGGATTTGAATGGTACCATTCAAAATGTTTAGAGCAACTAAATGATTTTGAATGGTACCATTCAAAATGTTTACAGCAACTAAATGATTTTAAATGGTACCACTCAATATGTTTACAGCAACTTAAATGATTTTGAAAGCTACCATTCAAAATGCTTAAGCGAACTAAATGATTTTGAATGGTACCATTCAAAATGTTAAAACACTTTATGATTTTGAATAGTACCATTCAAAATCTTTAAAGCATCTATTGGATTTTGAATGGTACCATTCAAAATGTTTACAGCAACTAAATGCATTTGAATGGTACCATTCAAAATCTTTAAAGCAACTAAATGATTTTGAGTAGTACCATTCAAAGTTTCAAATTCACTTAAACTTCTTTGAATGGTACCATTCAAAATGTTAAAACACTTTATGATTTTGAATAGTACCATTCAAAGTCTTTATAGCAGCTATTGGATTTTGAATGGTACCATTCAAAATCTTTAAAGCAACTATTGGATTTTGAATGTTACCATTCAAAATGTTTACAGCTTTTAAATGACCTTGAATAGTACATTCAAAATGTTTAAAGCAACTGAGTGATTATGAATGGTACCATTCAAAATGCTTAAGCGAACTAAATGATTTTGAGTGGTAACATTTAAAATGCTTAAGCGAACTAAATGATTTTGAATGGTACCATTCAAAATGCTTAAGCGAACTAAATGATTTTGAATGGTACCATTCAAAATGCTTAAGCGAACTAAATGATTTTGAATGGTACCATTCAAAATGCTTAAGCGAACTAAATGATTTTGAATGGTACCATTCAAAACGATATGGAGTTGAATGGTACCATTCAAAATGTTTACAGCAACTAAATGATTTTGAATGGTACCATTCAAAATCTTAAAAGCAACAAAACGATTTTGAATAGTACCATTCAAGATGTTTAAACAACTAAAGATTTTGAATAGTATCTTTCAAAATGTCTAAAGGTTTTTAATGACCTTGAATAGTATTTCCAAAATCTTTAAAGCAACTAAATGATTTTGAGTAGTACCATTCAAAGTTTCAAAATCACCTAAACGATTTTGAATAGCAGCATTTAAATATTTTAAAGCACATATATGGATTTGAATGGTACCATTCAAAATGTTTAGAGCAACTAAATGATTTTGAATGGTACCATTCAAAATGTTTACAGCAACTAAATGATTTTGAATGGTACCACTCAATATGTTTACAGCAACTTAAATGATTTTGAAAGCTACCATTCAAAATCTCTAAAGGAACTTAATGAATTTGAATAGTACCATTCAAAATGTTTACAGCAACTATTGGATTTTGAATGGTACTACTCAAAATGTTTACAGCAACTAAATGACTTTGAATGGTACCATTCAAAATGTTTAAAGCAACTGAAGGATTATGAATAGTACCATTCAAAATTTCAAAATCACTTAAACTACTTTTAATGGTACCATTCAAAATGTTAAAACACTTTATGATTTTGAATAGTACCATTCAAAGTCTTTAAAACAGCTATTGGATTTTGGATGGTACCATTCAAAATATTTACAGCAACTAAATGAATTTGAATGGTACCATTCAAAATGTTTAAAGCAACTGAATGATTATGAATAGTACGATTCAAAATTTTTAAAGCAACTAAACGATTTTGAATGGTGACATTCAAAATCTTTAAAGCAAGTATTGGATTTTGAATGGTACCACTCAAAATGTTTACAGCAACTATTGGATTTTGAATGGTACTACTCAAGATGTTTACAGCAACTAAATGACTTTGAATGGTACCATTCAAAATCTTTAAAGGAATTAAATAATTTTGAATAGTACCATTCAAAATCTTTAAAGCAACTATTGGATTTTGGATGGTACCATTCAAAATATTTACAGCAACTAAATGAATTTGAATGGTACCATTCAAAATGTTTAAAGCTTTTAAATCACGTTGAATGGTACCATTCAAAATCTTTAAAGCAACTGAATGATTATGAATAGTACGATTCAAAATTTTTAAAGCAACTAAACGATTTTGAATGGTGACATTCAAAATCTTTAAAGCAAGTATTGGATTTTGAATGGTACCACTCAAAATGTTTACAGCAACTATTGGATTTTGAATGGTACTACTCAAGATGTTTACAGCAACTAAATGACTTTGAATGGTACCATTCAAAATCTTTAAAGGAATTAAATAATTTTGAATAGTACCATTCAAAATCTTTGAAGCAACTATTGGATTTTGGATGGTACCATTCAAAATATTTACAGCAACTAAATGAATTTGAATGGTACCATTCAAAATGTTTAAAGCTTTTAAATCACGTTGAATGGTACCATTCAAAATCTTTAAAGCAACTGAATGATTATGAATAGTACGATTCAAAATTTTTAAAGCAACTAAACGATTTTGAATGGTGACATTCAAAATCTTTAAAGCAAGTATTGGATTTTGAATGGTACCACTCAAAATGTTTACAGCAACTATTGGATTTTGAATGGTACTACTCAAAATGTTTACAGCAACTAAATGACTTTGAATGGTACCATTCAAAATGTTTAAAGCAACTGAAGGATTATGAATAGTACCATTCAAATTTTCAAAATCACCTAAACGATTTTGAATAGCAGCATTTAAAATTTTTAAAGCACCTATATGGAGTTGAATGGTACCATTCAAATGTTTACAGCAACTAAATGAATTTGAATGGTACCGTTCAAAATGTTTAAAGCAACTTATGATTTTGAATGCTTCCATTCAAAATTTTTAAGGAACTAAATGATTTTGAATGCTTCCATTCAAAATGTTTAAGGAACTAAATGATTTTGAATAGTACCTCTCAAAATTTCAACATCACTTCAACTATATTGAATAGTACCATTTAAAATTTTTAAAGCACCTAAATTAATTTAAACACTACCATTCAAAATTTCAAAATCACTTAAACTACTTTTAATGGTACCATTCAAAATGTTAAAACACTTTATGATTTTGAATAGTACCATTCAAGGTCTTTAAAGCAGCTATTGGATTTTGAATGGTACCATTCAAAATTTTTACAGCAACTAAATGAATTTGAATGGTACCATTCAAAATGTTTAAAGCTTTTAAATCACGTTGAATGGTACCATTCAAAATCTTTAAAGCAAATAAAAGACTTTGAATAGTACCAATCAAAGTTACAAAATCACTTAAACGACTTTGAGTAGCAGCATTTAAAATTTTTAAAGCACCTATATGGAGTTGAATGGTACCATTCAAAATGTTGACAGCAACTAAATGAATTTGAATGGTACCATTCAAAATGCTTAAGCGAACTAAATGATTTTGAATGGTACCATTCAAAATCTTTAAAACAACTCAATGATTTTGAATAGTATCTTTCAAAATGTCTAAAGCTTTTTAATGACCTTGAATAGTGCTTCCGAAATCTTTAAAGCAACTAAATGATTTTGAGTAGACCTCTGTCGACGACGTAGCGAACCAGACGTGCACCCAGATGCTGGTGTGCTGTCTGTGAATTATTTTTATTTATTTTTTTAACTAACTCCAGGAAAATTAAATAAATAAAAGTGACAAGTGAGGAGTAAGAGGTGACCACGACCCTAATTTGGCAGGGAATTTTTCGGGCCCCAATTTAGCTCACTTTTGGACGGTTAAGGTCAGGTAAGGAACACGCTGAGTACCGTATTCTCCTTACCTGCCTAACCCGGATATCACCACCGGGGTTGAGAGTCCAGTTCGGTACTCTTCCTTAGTGGTGAGGATGATAATGAGTTGATAGTGGTTGAGTGGGAGCTGCTGTGGAGGGAGGAGGAGGATAAGTGTGATGATACCTGGTCATCACCACCACCGCCCCCGGAACTCGGCTTCTGCTCCCACTATCAATATCATTAAGTGAATTTGGGGAGTCGGGAATCCCCCCTGATCAGGACACCAGTGACAAGGTGATCAGTAACCAGGTGGCCAGTGACGAGGTGACCAGTGATAAGGCTACCAATAAACAGGTGGCCAGGAATAAGGCTACCAAAATTAGGTGACCAGTGACAAGGTGATCATGACGAGATGACCAGTAACTAGGTGGCCAGTGATAAGGCGACCAATAACCAGGTGGCCAGTGACCAGATAGTGGGGAAACGTTTTGGGTACCACACGGAGGATCAAGGCCGAGTGCTTTGGGATTAGGGAGTGAGGCTCCCCCCGACAACTCTTCGAATATATTTAATTAACGTGTTTTTTTGTATTAATTACAATTTTACTTTTTTTTTACTAATTACCATCATTTTTTAATTACTATTAAATATATTTATTTAATTGGTTGAGCGTAATAATCAATAGTGGTTCAGCGCCTCAGTGAGGTTGTATTTTATGTACTTCTTAACTGACCAATAAAGTATATATAAATGATTTTGAGTAGTACCATTCAAAGTTTCAAAATCACCTAAACTATATTGAATAGTACCATTTAAAATTTTTAAAGCACCTAAATTAATTTGAACACTACCATTCAAAATTTCAAAATCATTTAAAGTACTTTGAATGGTACCATTCAAAATGTTAAAACAGTTTATGATTTTGAATAGTATCATTCAAAGTCTTTAAAGCAGCTATTGGATTTTGAATGGTACCATTCAAAATCTTTAAAGCAACTATTGGATTTTGAATATTACCATTCAAAATGTTTACAGCTTTTAAATGACCTTGAATAGTACATTCAAAATGTTTAAAGCAACTGAGTGATTATGAATGGTACCATTCAAAATGCTTAAGCGAACTAAATGATTTTGAGTGGTAACATTTAAAATGCTTAGGCGAACTAAATGATTTTGAATGGCACCATTCAAAATGCTTAAGCGAACTCAATGATTTTGAATGGTACCATTCAAAATGCTTAAGCGAACTAAATGATTTTGAATGGTACCATTCAAAATGCTTAAGCGAACTAAATGATTTTGAATGGTACCATTCAAAATGCTTAAGCGAACTAATCGATTTTGAATGGTACCATTCAAAATGCTTAAGCGAACTAATCGATTTTGAATGGTACCATTCAAAATCTTTGAAGCAACTAAATGATTTTGAATAGTACCTTTCAAAATGTATAGATCTTTCCAATGACCTTGAATAGTACTTCCAAAATCTTTAAAGCAACTAAATGATTTTGAATAGTGACATTCAAAATGTTGACAGCAACTAAATACATTTGAATGGTACCAGGTAAAATGCTTAAGCGAACTAAATTGATTTTGAATGGTACCATTCAAAATCTTAAAAGCAACAAAACGATTTTGAATAGTACCATTCAAGATGTTTAAACAACTAAAGATTTTGAATAGTATCTTTCAAAATGTCTAAAGCTTTTTAATGACCTTGAATAGTATTTCCAAAATCTTTAAAGCAACTAAATGATTTTGAGTAGTACCATTCAAAGTTTCAAAATCACCTAAACGATTTTGAATAGCAGCATTTAAATATTTTAAAGCACATATATGGATTTGAATGGTACCATTCAAAATGTTTAGAGCAACTAAATGATTTTGAATGGTACCATTCAAAATGTTTACAGCAACTAAATGATTTTAAATGGTACCACTCAATATGTTTACAGCAACTTAAATGATTTTGAAAGCTACCATTCAAAATGCTTAAGCGAACTAAATGATTTTGAATGGTACCATTCAAAATGCTTAAGCGAACTAAATGATTTTGAATGGTACCATTCAAAATGTTAAAACACTTTATGATTTTGAATAGTACCATTCAAAATCTTTAAAGCATCTATTGGATTTTGAATGGTACCATTCAAAATGTTTACAGCAACTAAATGCATTTGAATGGTACCATTCAAAATCTTTAAAGCAACTAAATGATTTTGAGTAGTACCATTCAAAGTTTCAAAATCACCTAAACGATTTTGAATAGCAGCATTTAAATATTTTAAAGCACATATATGGATTTGAATGGTACCATTCAAAATGTTTACAGCAACTAAATGATTTTAAATGGTACCACTCAATATGTTTACAGCAACTTAAATGATTTTGAAAGCTACCATTCAAAATGCTTAAGCGAACTAAATGATTTTGAATGGTACCATTCAAAATGTTAAAACACTTTATGATTTTGAATAGTACCATTCAAAATCTTTAAAGCATCTATTGGATTTTGAATGGTACCATTCAAAATGTTTACAGCAACTAAATGCATTTGAATGGTACCATTCAAAATCTTTAAAGCAACTAAATGATTTTGAGTAGTACCATTCAAAGTTTCAAATTCACTTAAACTTCTTTGAATGGTACCATTCAAAATGTTAAAACACTTTATGATTTTGAATAGTACCATTCAAAGTCTTTATAGCAGCTATTGGATTTTGAATGGTACCATTCAAAATCTTTAAAGCAACTATTGGATTTTGAATGTTACCATTCAAAATGTTTACAGCTTTTAAATGACCTTGAATAGTACATTCAAAATGTTTAAAGCAACTGAGTGATTATGAATGGTACCATTCAAAATGCTTAAGCGAACTAAATGATTTTGAGTGGTAACATTTAAAATGCTTAAGCGAACTAAATGATTTTGAATGGTACCATTCAAAATGCTTAAGCGAACTAAATGATTTTGAATGGTACCATTCAAAATGCTTAAGCGAACTAAATGATTTTGAATGGTACCATTCAAAATGCTTAAGCGAACTAAATGATTTTGAATGGTACCATTCAAAACGATATGGAGTTGAATGGTACCATTCAAAATGTTTACAGCAACTAAATGATTTTGAATGGTACCATTCAAAATCTTAAAAGCAACAAAACGATTTTGAATAGTACCATTCAAGATGTTTAAACAACTAAAGATTTTGAATAGTATCTTTCAAAATGTCTAAAGCTTTTTAATGACCTTGAATAGTATTTCCAAAATCTTTAAAGCAACTAAATGATTTTGAGTAGTACCATTCAAAGTTTCAAAATCACCTAAACGATTTTGAATAGCAGCATTTAAATATTTTAAAGCACATATATGGATTTGAATGGTACCATTCAAAATGTTTAGAGCAACTAAATGATTTTGAATGGTACCATTCAAAATGTTTACAGCAACTAAATGATTTTGAATGGTACCACTCAATATGTTTACAGCAACTTAAATGATTTTGAAAGCTACCATTCAAAATCTCTAAAGGAACTTAATGAATTTGATTAGTACCATTCAAAATGTTTAAAGCTTTTAAATCACGTTGAATGGGGCCATTCAAAATCTTTAAAGCAAATAAAATACTATGAATAGCACCATTCAAAATTTTTAAAGCAACTGAATGGTTATGAATAGTACCATTCAAAAATTTTAAAGCAAATAAAAGACTATAAATAGTACCATTCAAAATTTTTAAAGCAATTGAATGATTATGAATAGTACCATCCAAAATGTTTAAAGCAACTATTGGATTTTGAATGGTACCATTCAAAATTTTTACAGCAACTAAATGACTTTGAATGGTACCATTCAAAATCTTTAAAGCAAATAAATGACTTTGAATAGTACCATTCAAAATGTCTAAAGCTTTTTATTGACCTTGAATAGTACTTCCAAAATCTTTAAAGCAACTAAATGATTTTGAGTAGTACCATTCAAAGTTTCAAAATCACCTAAACGATTTTGAATAGCAGCATTTAAATATTTTAAAGCACATATATGGATTTGAATGGTACCATTCAAAATGTTAGGAGCAACTAAATGATTTTGAATGGTACCATTCAAAATGTTTACAGCAACTAAATGATTTTGAATGGTACCACTCAATATGTTTACAGCAACTTAAATGATTTTGAAAGCTACCATTCAAAATCTCTAAAAGAACTTAATGAATTTGAATAGTACCATTCAAAATGTTTAAAGCTTTTAAATCACGTTGAATGGTGCCATTCAAAATCTTTAAAGCAAATAAAATACTATGAATAGTACCATTCAAAATTTTTAAAGCAACTGAATGGTTATGAATAGTACCATTGAAAAATTTTAAAGCAAATAAAAGACTATAAATAGTACCATTCAAAAGTTTTAAAGCAATTGAATGATTATGAATAGTACCATCCAAAATATTTAAAGCAACTAAATGATTTTGAGTAGTACCATTCAAAGTTTCAAAATCACCTAAACGATTTTGAATAGCAGCATTTAAATATTTTAAAGCACATATATGGATTTGAATGGTACCATTCAAAATGTTTAGAGCAACTAAATGATTTTAAATGGTACCATTCAAAATGTTTACAGCAACTAAATGATTTTGAATGGTACCACTCAATATGTTTACAGCAACTTAAATGATTTTGAAAGCTACCATTCAAAATCTCTAAAGGAACTTAATGAATTTGAATAGTACCATTCAAAATGTTTAAAGCTTTTAAATCACGTTGAATGGTGCCATTCAAAATCTTTAAAGCAAATAAAATACTATGAATAGTACCATTCAAAATTTTTAAAGCAACTGAATGGTTATGAATAGTACCATTCAAAATTTTTAAAGCAAATAAAAACTATGAATAGTACCATTCAAAATTTTTAAAGCAACTGAATGATTATGAATAGTACCATCCAAAATTTTAAAAGCAACTATTGGATTTTGAATGGTATCATTCAAAATTTTTCCAGCAACTAAATGACTTTGAATGGTAGCATTCAAAATCTTTAAAGCAAATAAATGACTTTGAATAGTACCATTCAAAATGTCTAAAGCTTTTTAATGACCTTGAATAGTACTTCCAAAATCTTTAAAGCAACTGAGTGATTATGAATGGTACCATTCAAAGTTTCAAAATCACTTAAACGATTTTGAATAGCACCATTTAAAATTTTTAATGTACCTAAATGGATTTTAATGGTACCATTCAAAATGTTTACAGCAACTAAATGATTTTGAATGGTACCATTCAAAATGCTTACAGCAACTAAATGATTTTGAATGGTACCATTCAAAATGTTTACAGCAACTAAATGATTTTGAATGGTAACATTCAAAATGTTTACAGCAACTAAATGAATTTGAAAGCTACCATTCAAAATCTCTAAAGGAACTTAATGATTTTGAATAGTACCTCTCAAAATTTCAAAATCACTTAAACTATATTGAATAGTACCATTTAAAATTTTTAAAGCACCTAAATTAATTTGAACACTACCAATCAAAATTTCAAAATCACCTAAACTACTTTGAATGGTACCATTCAAAATGCTAAAACACTATGATTTTGAATAGTACCATTCAAAGTCTTTAAAGCAGCTATTGGATTTTGAAGGTTACCCTTCAAAATCTTTAAAGCAACTATTGGATATTGAATGGTACCATTAAAAATGTTTACAGCAACTAAATGAACTTGAATGGTACCATTCAAAATGTTTAAAGCTTTTAAATGATTATGAATAGCACCATTCAAAATTTGTAAAGCAACTAATCGATTTTGGAAGGTACCATTTAAAATGTTTACGCGAACTAAATGATTTTGAAAGGTACCATTCAAAATCTTTAAAGCAACTGAATGATTATGAATAGTACCATTCAAAGTCTTCAAAGTAGCTAAATGGATTTGAAAGGTACCATTCAAAATGTTTAGAGCTTTTAAATGACCTTGAATAGTACATTCAAAATGTTTAAGCGAACTATATGATTTTGAAAAGTACAATTCAAAATCTTTAAAGCAACTAAACGATTTTGAATAGCACCATTTAAATTTTTTAAAGTACCTAAATGGATTTTAATGATACCATTCAAAATTTTAAATCTTTAAAAATACCTTGAATAGTACATTCAAAATTTGAAATGCAACTAATCGATTTTGAATGGTACCATTCAAAATCTTTAAAGCAACTAAATGATTTTGAATAGTACCTTTCAAAATGTTTAGATCTTTCCAATGACCTTGAATAGTACTTCCAAAATCCTTAAAGCACCTAAATGATTTTGAATAGTACCATTCAAGATGTTTAAACAACTAAAGATTTTGAATAGTATCTTTCAAAATGTCTAAAGCTTTTTAATGACCTTGAATAGTATTTCCAAAATCTTTAAAGCAACTAAATGATTTTGAGTAGTACCATTCAAAGATTCAAAATCACCTAAACGATTTTGAATAGCAGCACTTAAATATTTTAAAGCACATATATGGATTTGAATGGTACCATTCAAAACGTTTAAGGCAACTAAATGATTTTGCATGATTCCATTCAAAGTTTTTAAGGAACTAAATGATCTTGTGTAGTACCTTTCAAAGTTTCAAAATCACTTAAAATACTTTGAATAGTACCATTTAAAATTTTTAAAGCACCTAAATTAATTTGAAAAATACTATTCAAAATCTTTAAAGCAACTAAACGATTTTGATTAGTACCATTCAAAATGTTTAAAGCACTTACGATTTTGAATAGTACCATTCAAAATCTTTAAAGCAACTATTGGATTTTGAATGGTAACATTCAAAATGTTGACAGCAATTAAATGAATTTGAATGGTACCATTCAAAATGCTTAAGCGAACTAAATGATTTTGAATGGTACCATTCAAAATGCTTAAGCGGACTAAATGATTTTGAATGGTACCATTCAAAATCTTTAAAACAAATCAATGATTTTAAATAGAATCTTTCAAAATGTTTAAAGCAACTAAATGATTTTGAATAGTACCATTCAAAATCTTCAAAGCAACCAAACGATTTTGAATGGTACCATTCAAAATGCTTAAGCGAACTAAATGATTTTGAATGGTACCATTCAAAATGTTTAAGGAACTAAATGACTTCTAAGTACCATTCAAAATTTCAAAATCACTTAAACTACTTTGAATAGTACCATTCAAAACGTTAAAACACTTAACGATTTTGAATAGTACCATTCAAAATCTTCAAAGCAACCAAACGATTTTGAATAGTGACATTCAAAATGTTGACAGCAACTAAATGAATTTGAATGGTACCATTCAAAAAGCTTAAGCGAACTAAATGATTTTTAATGGTACCATTCAAAATGCTTAAGCGAACTAAATGATTTTGAATGGTACCATTCAAAATGCTTAAGCGAACTAAATGATTTTGAATGGTACCATTCAAAATGCTTAAGCGGACTAAATGATTTTGAATGGTACCATTCAAAATGCTTAAGCGAACTAAATGATTTTGAATGCTTCCATTCAAACTTTTTAAGGAACTAAATGATTTTGAATGCTTCCATTCAAACTTTTTAAGGAACTAAATGATTTTGAATGCTTCCATTCAAAATGTTTAAGGAACTAAATGACTTTGAAAAGTACCATTCAAAATTTCAAAATCACTTAAACTACTTTGAATAGTACCATTCAAAACGTTAAAACACTTAACGATTTTGAATAGTACCATTCAAAATCTTCAAAGCAACCAAACGATTTTGAATAGTGACATTCAAAATGTTGACAGCAACTAAATGAATTTGAATGGTACCATTCAAAATGCTTAAGCGAACTAAATGATTTTGAATGGTACCATTCAAAATGCTTAAGCGAACTAAATGATTTTGAATGGTACCATTCAAAATGCTTAAGCGAACTAAATGATTTTGAATGGTACCATTCAAAATGCTTAAGCTAACTAAATGATTTTGAATGGTACCATTCAAAATGCTTAAGCGAACTAATTGATTTTGAATGGTACCATTCAAAATGCTTAAGCGAACTAAATGATTTTGAATGGTACCATTCAAAATGCTTAAGCGAACTAAATGATTTTGAATGGTACCATTCAAAATGCTTAAGCGAACTAAATGATTTTGAATGGTACCATTCAAAATGCTTAAGCGAACTAAATGATTTAGAATAATACCATTCAAAATGCTTAAGCGAACTAAATGATTTAGAATAATACCATTCAAATTGCTTAAGCGAACTAAATGATTTTGAATGGTACCATTCAAAATGCTTAAGCGAACTAAATGATTTAGAATAATACCATTCAAAATGCTTAAGCGAACTAAATGATTTAGAATAATACCATTCAAATTGCTTAAGCGAACTAAATGATTTTGAATATTACCATTCAAAATGCTTAAGCGAACTAAATGATTTTGAATATTACCATTCAAAATGCTTAAGCGGACTAAATGATTTTGAATGGTACCATTCAAAATGCTTAAAAGAACTAAATGATTTTGAATGGTACCATTCAAAATGCTTAAGCGAACTAAATGATTTTGAATGGTACCATTCAAAATGCTTAAGCGAACTAAATGATTTTGAATGGTACCATTCAAACTGCTTAAGCGAACTAAATGATTTTGAATGGTACCATTCAAAATGCTTAAGCGAACTAAATGATTTTGAATGGTACCATTCAAAATGCTTAAGCGAACTAAATGATTTTGAATAATACCATTCAAAATGCTTAAGCGAACTAAATGATTTTGAATAATACCATTCAAAATGCTTAAGCGAACTAAATGATTTTGAATAATACCATTCAAAATGCTTAAGCGAACTAAATGATTTTGAATATTACCATTCAAAATGCTTAAGCGAACTAAATGATTTTGAATGGTACCATTCAAAATGCTTAAGCGAACTAAACGATTTTGAATGGTACCATTCAAAATGCTTAAGCGAACTAAATGATTTTGAATGGTACCATTCAAAATGCTTAAGCGGACTAAATGATTTTGAATGGTACCATTCAAAATGCTTAAGCGAACTAAATGATTTTGAATGGTACCATTCAAAATGCTTAAGCGAACTAAATGATTTTGAATGGTACCATTCTAAATCTTTAAAACAAATCAATGATTTTAAATAGAATCTTTCAAAATGTTTAAAGCAACTAAATGATTTTGAGTAGTACCATTCAAAGATTCAAAATCACCTAAACGATTTTGAATAGCAGCATTTAAAATTTTTTAAGCACCTATATGGAGTTGAATGGTACCATTCAAAACGTTTAAGGCAACTAAATGATTTGATTCCATTTCAAGGAACTAAATGATCTTGTGTAGTACCTTTCGAAGTTTCAAAATCACTTAAAATACTTTGAATAGTACCATTTAAAATTTTTAAAGCGCCTAAATTAATTTGAAAAATACTATTCAAAATCTTTAAAGCAACTAAACGATTTTGATTAGTACCATTCAAAATGTTTAAAGCACTTACGATTTTGAATAGTACCATTCAAAATCTTTAAAGCAACTATTGGATTTTGAATGGTAACATTCAAAATGTTGACAGCAATTAAATGAATTTGAATGGTACCATTCAAAATGCTTAAGCGAACTAAATGATTTTGAATGGTACCATTCAATATGCTTAAGCGGACTAAATGATTTTGAATGGTACCATTCAAAATGCTTAAGCGAACTAAATGATTTTGAATGCTTCCATTCAAACTTTTTAAGGAACTAAATGATTTTGAATGCTTCCATTCAAAATGTTTAAGGAACTAAATGACTTTGAAAAGTACCATTCAAAATTTCAAAATCACTTAAACTACTTTGAATAGTACCATTCAAAACGTTAAAACACTTAACGATTTTGAATAGTACCATTCAAAATCTTCAAAGCAACCAAACGATTTTGAATAGTGACATTCAAAATGTTGACAGCAATTAAATGAATTTGAATGGTACCATTCAAAATGCTTAAGCGAACTAAATGATTTTGAATGGTACCATTCAAAATGCTTAAGCGAACTAAATGATTTTGAATGGTACCATTCAAAATGCTTAAGCGAACTAAATGATTTTGAATGGTACCATTCAAAATGCTTAAGCGAACTAAATGATTTTGAATGGTACCATTCAAAATGCTTAAGCGAACTAAATGATTTTGAATGGTACCATTCAAAATGCTTAAGCGAACTAAATGATTTTGAATGGTACCATTCAAAATGCTTAAGCGAACTAAATGATTTTGAATGGTACCATTCAAAATGCTTAAGCGAACTAAATGATTTTGAATATTACCATTCAAAATGCTTAAGCGAACTAAATGATTTAGAATAATACCATTCAAAATGCTTAAGCGAACTAAATGATTTTGAATGGTACCATTCAAAACGCTTAGGCGAACTAAATGATTTTGAATGGTATCATTCAAAATGCTTAAGCGAACTAAATGATTTTGAATGGTACCATTCAAAATGCTTAAGCGAACTAAATGATTTTGAATATTACCATTCAAAATGCTTAAGCGAACTAAATGATTTTGAATATTACCATTCAAAATGCTTAAGCGAACTAAATGATTTTGAATGGTACCATTCAAAATGCTTAAGCGAACTAAATGATTTTGAATGGTACCATTCAAAATGCTTAAGCGAACTAAATGATTTTGAATGGTACCATTCAAAATGCTTAAGCGAACTAAATGATTTTGAATGGTACCATTCAAAATGCTTAAGCGAACTAAATGATTTTGAATGGTACCATTCAAAATGCTTAAGCGAACTAAATGATTTTGAATGGTACCATTCAAAATGCTTAAGCGAACTAAATGATTTTGAATGGTACCATTCAAAATGCTTAAGCGAACTAAATGATTTTGAATAATACCATTCAAAATGCTTAAGCGAACTAAATGATTTTGAATAATACCATTCAAAATGCTTAAGCGAACTAAATGATTTTGAATGGTACCATTCAAAATGCTTAAGCGAACTAAATGATTTTGAATGGTACCATTCAAAATGCTTAAGCGAACTAAATGATTTTGAATGGTACCATTCAAAATGCTTAAGCGAACTAAATGATTTTGAATGGTACCATTCAAAATGCTTAAGCGAACTAAATGATTTTGAATGGTACCATTCAAAATGCTTAAGCGAACTAAATGATTTTGAATGGTACCATTCAAAATGCTTAAGCGAACTAAATGATTTTGAATGGTACCATTCAAAATGCTTAAGCGAACTAAATGATTTTGAATGGTACCATTCAAAATGCTTAAGCGAACTAAATGATTTTGAATGGTACCATTCAAAATGCTTAAGCGAACTAAATGATTTTGAATGGTACCATTCAAAATGCTTAAGCGAACTAAATGATTTTGAATGGTACCATTCAAAATGCTTAAGCGAACTAAATGATTTTGAATAATACCATTCAAAATGCTTAAGCGAACTAAATGATTTTGAATATTACCATTCAAAATGCTTAAGCGAACTAAATGATTTAGAATAATACCATTCAAAATGCTTAAGCGAACAAAATGATTTTGAATGGTACCATTCAAAATGCTTAAGCGAACTAAATGATTTTGAATAATACCATTCAAAATGCTTAAGCGAACTAAATGATTTTGAATATTACCATTCAAAATGCTTAAGCGAACTAAATGATTTTGAATGGTACCATTCAAAATGCTTAAGCGAACTAAATGATTTTGAATGGTACCATTCAAAATGCTTAAGCGAACTAAATGATTTTGAATGGTACCATTCAAAATGCTTAAGCGAACTAAATGATTTTGAATGGTACCATTCAAAATGCTTAAGCGAACTAAATGATTTTGAATGGTACCATTCAAAATGCTTAAGCGAACTAAATGATTTTGAATGGTACCATTCAAAATGCTTTAAGCGAACTAAATGATTTTGAATAGTACCATTCAAAATGCTTAAGCGAACTAAATGATTTTGAATAATACCATTCAAAATGCTTAAGCGAACTAAACGATTTTGAATGGTACCATTCAAAATGCTTAAGCGAACTAAATGATTTTGAATGGTACCATTCAAAATGCTTAAGCGAACTAAATGATTTTGAATGGTACCATTCAAAATGCTTAAGCGAACTAAATGATTTTGAATGGTACCATTCAAAATGCTTAAGCGAACTAAATGATTTTGAATGGTACCATTCAAAATCTTTATACGAACTAAATGATTTTGAATGGTACCATTCAAAATGCTTAAGCGAACTAAATGATTTTGAATGGTATCATTCAAAATGCTTAAGCGAACTAAATGATTTTGAATGGTACCATTCAAAATGCTTAAGCGAACTAAATGATTTTGAATGGTACCATTCAAAATGCTTAAGCGAACTAAATGATTTTGAATGGTACCATTCAAAATGCTTAAGCGAACTAAATGATTTTGAATGGTACCATTCAAAATGCTTAAGCGAACTAAATGATTTTGAATGGTACCATTCAAAATGCTTAAGCGAACTAAATGATTTTGAATGGTACCATTCAAAATGCTTAAGCGAACTAAATGATTTTGAATGGTACCATTCAAAATGTTAAAACACTTTATGATTTTGAATAGTACCATTCAAAATGTTTAAAGCAACTAAATGATTTTGAGTAGTACCATTCAAAATCTTCAAAGCAACCAAACGATTTTGAATAGTGACATTCAAAATGTTGACAGCAACTAAATGAATTTGAATGGTACCATTCAAAATGCTTAAGCGAACTAAATGATTTTGAATGGTACCATTCAAAATGCTTAAGCGAACTAAATGATTTTGAATGGTACCATTCAAAATGCTTAAGCGAACTAAATGATTTTGAATGGTACCATTCAAAATGCTTAAGCGAACTAATTGATTTTGAATGGTACCATTCAAAATGCTTAAGCGAACTAAATGATTTTGAATGGTACCATTCAAAATGCTTAAGCGAACTAAATGATTTTGAATATTACCATTCAAAATGCTTAAGCGAACTAAATGATTTTGAATGGTACCATTCAAAATGCTTAAGCGAACTAAATGATTTTGAATGGTACCATTCAAAATGCTTAAGCGAACTAAATGATTTTGAATAATACCATTCAAAATGCTTAAGCGAACTAAATGATTTTGAATGGTACCATTCAAAATGCTTAAGCGAACTAAATGATTTTGAATGGTACCATTCAAAATGCTTAAGCGAACTAAATGATTTTGAATGGTACCATTCAAAATGCTTAAGCGAACTAAATGATTTTGAATGGTACCATTCAAAATGCTTAAGCGAACTAAATGATTTTGAATGGTACCATTCAAAATGCTTAAGCGAACTAAATGATTTTGAATGGTACCATTCAAAATGCTTAAGCGAACTAAATGATTTTGAATGGTACCATTCAAAATGCTTAAGCGAACTAAATGATTTTGAATGGTACCATTCAAAATGCTTAAGCGAACTAAATGATTTTGAATGGTACCATTCAAAATGCTTAAGCGAACTAAATGATTTTGAATGGTACCATTCAAAATGCTTAAGCGAACTAAATGATTTTGAATGGTACCATTCAAAATGCTTAAGCGAACTAAATGATTTTGAATGGTACCATTCAAAATGCTTTAAGCGAACTAAATGATTTTGAATGGTACCATTCAAAATGCTTAAGCGAACTAAATGATTTTGAATAGTACCATTCAAAATGCTTAAGCGAACTAAATGATTTTGAATGGTACCATTCAAAATGCTTGAAGCGAACTAAATGATTTTGAATGGTACCATTCAAAATGCTTAAGCGAACTAAATGATTTTGAATGGTACCATTCAAAATGCTTAAGCGAACTAAATGATTTTGAATGGTACCATTCAAAATGCTTAAGCGAACTAAATGATTTTGAATGGTACCATTCAAAATGCTTAAGCGAACTAAATGATTTTGAATGGTACCATTCAAAATGCTTAAGCGAACTAAATGATTTTGAATAGTACCATTCAAAATCTTAAACAACTAAATGATTTTGAATAGTACCATTCAAAATGCTTAAGCGAACTAAATGATTTTGAATAGTACCATTCAAAATCTTCAAAGCAACCAAACGATTTTGAATAGTGACCATTCAAAATGCTTGACAGCAACTAAATGAATTTGAATGGTACCATTCAAAATGCTTAAGCGAACTAAATGATTTTGAATGGTACCATTCAAAATGCTTAAGCGAACTAAATGATTTTGAATATTACCATTCAAAATGCTTAAGCGAACTAAATGATTTTGAATGGTACCATTCAAAATGCTTAAGCGAACTAAATGATTTTGAATGGTACCATTCAAAATGCTTAAGCGAACTAAATGATTTTGAATGGTACCATTCAAAATGCTTAAGCGAACTAAATGATTTTGAATGGTACCATTCAAAATGCTTAAGCGAACTAAATGATTTTGAATGGTACCATTCAAAATGCTTAAGCGAACTAAATGATTTTGAATGGTACCATTCAAAATGCTTAAGCGAACTAAATGATTTTGAATGGTACCATTCAAAATGCTTAAGCGAACTAAATGATTTTGAATGGTACCATTCAAAATGCTTAAGCGAACTAAATGATTTTGAATGGTACCATTCAAAATGCTTAAGCGAACTAAATGATTTTGAATGGTACCATTCAAAATGCTTAAGCGAACTAAATGATTTTGAATGGTACCATTCAAAATGCTTAAGCGAACTAAATGATTTTGAATGGTACCATTCAAAATGCTTAAGCGAACTAAATGATTTTGAATGGTACCATTCAAAATGCTTAAGCGAACTAAATGATTTTGAATGGTACCATTCAAAATGCTTAAGCGAACTAAATGATTTTGAATGGTACCATTCAAAATGCTTAAGCGAACTAAATGATTTTGAATGGTACCATTCAAAATGCTTAAGCGAACTAAATGATTTTGAATGGTACCATTCAAAATGCTTAAGCGAACTAAATGATTTTGAATGGTACCATTCAAAATGCTTAAGCGAACTAAATGATTTTGAATAATACCATTCAAAATGCTTTAAGCGAACTAAATGATTTTGAATATTACCATTCAAAATGCTTAAGCGAACTAAATGATTTTGAATGGTACCATTCAAAATGCTTAAGCGAACTAAATGATTTTGAATGGTACCATTCAAAATGCTTAAGCGAACTAAATGATTTTGAATAATACCATTCCAAATGCTTAAGCGAACTATATGATTTTGAATATTACCATTCAAAATGCTTAAGCGAACTAATTGATTTTGAATGGTACCATACAAAATGCTTAAGCGAACTAATTGATTTTGAATGGTACCATTCAAAATGTTTAAGCGGACTAAATGATTTTGAATAGTACCATTCAAAATGCTTAAGCGAACTAAATGATTTTGAATGGTACCATTCAAAATGCTTAAGCGAACTAAATGATTTTGAATGGTACCATTCTAAATCTTTAAAACAAATCAATGATTTTAAATAGAATCTTTCAAAATGTTTAAAGCAACTAAATGATTTTGAGTAGTACCATTCAAAGATTCAAAATCACCTAAACGATTTTGAATAGCAGCATTTAAAATTTTTAAAGCACCTATATGGAGTTGAATGGTACCATTCAAAATGTTTACAGCAACTAAATGAATTTGAATGGTAATATTCAAAATGTTTAAAGCAACTTATGATTTTGAATGCTTCCATTCAAACTTTTTAAGGAACTAAATGATTTTGAATGCTTCCATTCAAAATGTTTAAGGAACTAAACTACTTTTAATGGTACCATTCAAAATGTTAAAACACTTTATGATTTTGAATAGTACCATTCAAAGTCTTTAAAGCAGCTATTGGATTTTGAATGGTACAATTCAAAATCTTTAAAGCAACTATTGGATTTTGAATATTACCATTGAAAATGTATACAGCTTTTAAATGACCTTGAATAGTACATTCAAAATGTTTAAAGCAACTGAATGATTATGAAAAGTACCATTCAAGGTTTCAAAATCACTTAAACGACCTTGAATAGCAGCATTTAAAAATTTTAAAGCACCTATATGGAGTTGAATGGTACCATTCAAAATGTTGACAGCAACTAAATGATTTTGAATGGTACCATTCAAAATGCTTAAGCGAAATAAATGATTTTGAATGGTACCATTCAAAATGCTTAAGCGAAATAAATGATTTTGAATGGTACCATTCAAAATCTTTATACGAACTAAATGATTTTGAATGGTACCATTCAAAATGCTTAAGCGAACTAAATGATTTTGAATAATACCATTCAAAATGCTTAAGCGAACTAAATGATTTTGAATATTACCATTCAAAATGCTTAAGCGAACTAATTGATTTTGAATGGTACCATTCAAAATGCTTAAGCGAACTAAATGATATTGAATGGTACCATTCAAAATGCTTAAGCGAACTAAATGATTTTGAATGGTACCATTCAAAATGCTTAAGCGGACTAAATGATTTTGAATGGTACCATTCAAAATGCTTAAGCGAACTAAATGATTTTGAATGGTACCATTCAAAATGCTTAAGCGAACTAAATGATTTTGAATGGTACCATTCAAAATCTTTAAAACAAATCAATGATTTTAAATAGAATCTTTCAAAATGTTTAAAGCAACTAAATGATTTTGAGTAGTACCATTCAAAATCTTCAAAGCAACCAAACGATTTTGAATAGTGACATTCAAAATGTTGACAGCAACTAAATGAATTTGAATGGTACCATTCAAAATCTTTATACGAACTAAATGATTTTGAATGGTACCATTCAAAATGCTTAAGCGAACTAAATGATTTTGAATAATACCATTCCAAATGCTTAAGCGAACTAAATGATTTTGAATATTACCATTCAAAATGCTTAAGCGAACTAATTGATTTTGAATGGTACCATACAAAATGCTTAAGCGAACTAATTGATTTTGAATGGTACCATTCAAAATGCTTAAGCGAACTAAATGATTTTGAATGGTACCATTCAAAATGCTTAAGCGGACTAAATGATTTTGAATAGTACCATTCAAAATGCTTAAGCGAACTAAATGATTTTGAATGGTACCATTCAAAATGCTGAAGCGAACTAAATGATTTTGAATGGTACCATTCAAAATCTTTAAAACAAATCAATGATTTTAAATAGAATCTTTCAAAATGTTTAAAGCAACTAAATGATTTTGAGTAGTACCATTCAAAGATTCAAAATCACCTAAACGATTTTGAATAGCAGCATTTAAAATTTTTAAAGCACCTATATGGAGTTGAATGGTACCATTCAAAATGTTTACAGCAACTAAATGAATTTGAATGGTAATATTCAAAATGTTTAAAGCAACTTATGATTTTGAATGCTTCCATTCAAACTTTTTAAGGAACTAAATGATTTTGAATGCTTCCATTCAAAATGTTTAAGGAACTAAACTACTTTTAATGGTACCATTCAAAATGTTAAAACACTTTATGATTTTGAATAGTACCATTCAAAGTCTTTAAAGCAGCTATTGGATTTTGAATGGTACAATTCAAAATCTTTAAAGCAACTATTGGATTTTGAATATTACCATTGAAAATGTATACAGCTTTTAAATGACCTTGAATAGTACATTCAAAATGTTTAAAGCAACTGAATGATTATGAATAGTACCATTCAAAATGTTTGAGCGAACTAAATGATTTTGAAAAGTACCATTCAAGGTTTCAAAATCACTTAAACGACCTTGAATAGCAGCATTTAAAAATTTTAAAGCACCTATATGGAGTTGAATGGTACCATTCAAAATGTTGACAGCAACTAAATGAATTTGAATGGTAGCATTCAAAATGCTTAAGCGAACTAAATGATTTTGAATGGTACCATTCAAAATCATTAAAACAACTCAATGATTTTGAATCTTATCTTTCAAAATGTCTAAAGCTTTTTAATGACCTTGAATAGTGCTTCCGAAATCTTTAAAGCAACTAAATGATTTTGAGTAGTACCATTCAAAGATTCAAAATCACCTAAACGATTTTGAATAGCAGCATTTAAAATTTTTAAAGCACCTATATGGAGTTGAATGGTACCATTCAAAATGTTTACAGCAACTAAATGAGTTTGAATGGTACCATTCAAAATGTTTAAAGCAATTTATGATTTTGAATGGTACCATTCAAAATCTTTAAAACAACTCAATGATTTTGAATAGTATCTTTCAAAATGTTTAATACTTTTTAATGACCTTGAATAGTACTTCCAAAATCTTTATAGCAACTAAATGATTTTGAATAGTACCATTCAAAATGTTAAAACACTTAACGATTTTGAATAGTACTTCCAAAATCTTTAAAGCAACTAAATGATTTTGAGTAGTACCATTCAAAGTTTCAAAATCACTTAAACTACTTTTAATGGTACCATTCAAAATGTTAAAACACTTTATGATTTTGAATAGTACCATTCAAAGTCTCTAAAGCAGCTATTGGATTTTGAATGGTACCATTCAAAATGTTTAAAGCTTTTAAATCACGTTGAATGGTACCATTCAAAATTCTTAAAGCAAATAAAAGACTTTGAATAGTACCATTCAAAATCTTTAAAGCAAATAAAATACGTTGAATAGTACCATTCAAAATTTTTGAAGCCACTGAATGATTAGGAATAGTATCATTCAAAATTTTCAAAGCAATGTTTGATATTACGGTCATTCCTACGTGAATGCACCATCACATCCGGGTAGGTCTGTAAGACGTCACTGCACTTATTGTGTGTGACATAGTTCTATTAAGTTGACCATATGGCGTGACCATATATGGAATCTTTAATGAGTTTGTTTGCTTGTATTTGCAATGCATTAATAAAGAGTAATCTTTATCTTAGTGTCGTAGGCAAGGGATATTTTAACCACTTTCCTTTCCTTTTACGCAATAACTGTAATTCTCTGATACCATGTATGGAGGGAGAGATCTGACATTCTTATTTGATTATTTGTTATTATTTTGCATTTAATTCTATTGATAATATGTATTACTTTACAACTCCCACTTGTAACTGTAAATGGTATGTACCGTAAATGTAAACTTTCAATTTATATTCTAATGTAATAATTCTTTATGTACCGAACTACATTTACTCGGTATAAATATCCAACCCGACGAAGGTCTCTTCAGTCATGGGTTGGGACTTGACTTGGGCTGTTATATTATTATTGGGGAATAAAGACTCTATCTGCTAACTAAACCCACGGACGCCTTATCCATTCTTCTCGGGGAACATTCCCCTCAAATTCATATTTCCCAGAATTACTAACGTAATCAAAAGAGCAACTAAACGATTTTGAATAGTACCATTCAAAATCTTTAAAGCAACTAAACGATTTTGAATAGTGACATTCAAAATGTTGACAGCAACTAAATGACTTTGAATGGTACCATTCAAAATGTTTAAAGCTTTTAAATCACGTTGAAGTGTACCATTCAAAATCTTTAAAGCAACTATTGGATTTTGAATGGTACCATTCAACATGTTTACAGCAACTGAATGAATTTGAATGGTACCATTCAAAATGTTTAAAGTTTTTAAATCACGTTGAATGGTAACATTCAAAATCTTTAAAGCAACTGAATGATTATGAATAGTACCATTCAAGATTTTTAAAGCAACTAAACGATTTTGAATAGTACCATTCAAAACCTTTGAAGCAACTAAACGATTTTGAATAGTGACATTCAAAATGTTGACAGCATCTAAATGATTTTGAATAGTATCTTTCAAAATGTCTAAAGCTTTTTAATGACCTTGAATAGTACTTCCAAAATCTTTAAAGCAACTAAATGATTTTGAATAGTACCATTCAAAGTTTCAAAATCACCTAAACGATTTTGAGTAGCAGCATTCAAATATTTTAAAGCACCTATATGGATTTTAATGGTACCATTCAAAATGTTTACAGCAACTAAATGATTTTGAGTAGTACCATTCAAAGTTTCAAAATCACTTAAACGATTTTGAATAGCACCATTTAAAATTTTTAAAGCACCTACATGGATTTTTATGCTACCATTCAAAATGTTTAAATCTTTAAATTGACTTTGAATAGTACATTCAAAATTTGTAAAGCAAATAATCGATTTTGAATGGTACCATTCAAATTCTTTGAAGCAACTAAATGATTTTGAATAGTACCTTTCAAAATGTTTAGAGCTTTCCAATGACCTTGAATAGTACTTCCAAAATCTTTAAAGCAACTAAATGATTTTGAATAGTACCATTCAAAGTTTCAAACTCACCTAAACGATTTTGAATAGCAGCATTCAAATATTTTAAAGCACCTATATGGATTTGAATGGTACCATTCAAAATGTTTACAGCAACTAAATGATTTTGAATGGTACCATTCAAAATGTTTACAGCAACTAATTGATTTTGAATGGTACCATTCAATATGTTTACAGCAACATAAATGATTTTGAAAGCTACCATTCAAAATCTCTAAAGGTACTTAATGATTTTGAATAGTACCTCTCAAAATTTCAAAATCACTTAAACTATATTGAATAGTACCATTTTAAATTTTTAAAATACCTAAATTAATTTGAAAAATACCATTCAAAATCTTTAAAGCAAATAAATGACTTTGAATAGTACCCTTCAAAATGTTTAAAGCAACTGTATGATCATGAAGGATACCATTCAAAATGTTTAATGCAACTGAGTGATCATAAATATTACCATTCAAAATGTTAAAACACTTTATGATTTTGAATAGTACCATTCAAAATCTTTAAAGCAACTATTGGATTTCGAATGGTACCATTCAACATGTTTACAGCAACTGAATGAATTTGAATGGTACCATTCAAAATGTTTAAAGTTTTTAAATCACGTTGAATGGTACCATTCAAAATCTTTAAAGCAACTGAATGATTATGAATAGTACCATTCAAGATTTTTAAAGCAACTAAACGATTTTGACTAGTACCGTTCAAAACCTTTGAAGCAACTAAACGATTTTGAATAGTGACATTCAAAATGTTGACAGCAACTAAATGATTTTGAACAGTATCTTTCAAAATGTCTAAAGCATTTTAATGACCTTGAATAGTACTTCCAAAATCTTTAAAGCAACTAAATGATTTTGAGTAGTACCATTCAAAGTTTCAAAATCACTTAAACGCTTTTGAATAGCACCATTTAAAATTTTTAAAGCACATACATGGATTTTAATGCTACCATTCAAAATGTTTAAATCTTTAAAATGACCTTGAATAGTACATTCAAAATTTGTAAAGCAACTAATCGATTTTGAATGGTACCATTCAAATTCTTTGAAGCAACTAAATGATTTTGAATAGTACCTTTCAAAATGTTTAGAGCTTTCCAATGACCTTGAATAGTACTTCCAAAATCTTTAAAGCAACTAAATGATTTTGAATAGTACCATTCAAAGTTTCAAACTCACCTAAACGATTTTGAATAGCAGCATTCAAATATTTTAAAGCACCTATATGGATTTTAATGGTACCATTCAAAATGTTTACAGCAACTAAATGATTTTGAGTAGTACCATTCAAAGTTTCAAAATCACTTAAACGATTTTGAATAGCACCATTTAAAATTTTTAAAGCACCTACATGGATTTTAATGCTACCATTCAAAATGTTTAAATCTTTAAATTGACTTTGAATAGTACATTCAAAATTTGTAAAGCAAATAATCGATTTTGAATGGTACCATTCAAATTCTTTGAAGCAACTAAATGATTTTGAATAGTACCTTTCAAAATGTTTAGAGCTTTCCAATGACCTTGAATAGTACTTCCAAAATCTTTAAAGCAACTAAATGATTTTGAATAGTACCATTCAAAGTTTCAAACTCACCTAAACGATTTTGAATAGCAGCATTCAAATATTTTAAATCACCTATATGGATTTGAATGGTACCATTCAAAATGTTTACAGCAACTAAATGATTTTGAATGGTACCATTCAAAATGTTTACAGCAACTAATTGATTTTGAATGGTACCATTCAATATGTTTACAGCAACTTAAATGATTTTGAAAGCTACCATTCAAAATCTCTAAAGGAACTTAATGATTTTGAATAGTACCTCTCAAAATTTCAAAATCACTTAAACTATATTGAATAGTACCATTTTAAATTTTTAAAATACCTAAATTAATTTGAAAAATACCATTCAAAATCTTTAAAGCAAATAAATGACTTTGAATAGTACCATTCAAAATGTTTAAAGCAACTATATGATCATGAAGGATACCATTCAAAATGTTTAATGCAACTGAATGATCATAAATATTACCATTCAAAATGTTAAAACACTTTATGATTTTGAATAGTACCATTCAAAATCTTTAAAGCAACTATTGGATTTTGAATGGTACCATTCAACATGTTTACAGCAACTGAATGAATTTGAATGGTACCATTCAAAATGTTTAAAGTTTTTAAATCACGTTGAATGGTACCATTCAAAATCTTTAAAGCAACTGAATGATTATGAATAGTACCATTCAAGATTTTTAAAGCAACTAAACGATTTTGAATAGTACCATTCAAAACCTTTGAAGCAACTAAACGATTTTGAATAGTGACATTCAAAATGTTGACAGCAACTAAATGATTTTGAATAGTATCTTTCAAAATGTCTAAAGCATTTTAATGACCTTGAATAGTACTTCCAAAATCTTTAAAGCGACTAAAAGATTTTGAATAGTACCATTCAAAGTTTCAAAATCACCTAAACGATTTTGAATAGCACCATTTAAAATTTTTAAAGCACCTACATGGATTTTAATGCTACCATTTAAAATGTTTAAATCTTTAAAATGACCTTGAATAGTACATTCAAAATTTGTAAAGCAACTAATCGATTTTGAATGGTACCATTCAAATTCTTTGAAGCAACTAAATGATTTTGAATAGTACCTTTCAAAATGTTTAGATCTTTCCAATGACCTTGAATAGTACTTCCAAAATCTTTAAAGCAACTAAATGATTTTTAATAGTACCATTCAAAGTTTCAAACTCACCTAAACGATTTTGAATAGCAGCATTCAAATATTTTAAATCACCTATATGGATTTGAATGGTACCATTCAAAATGTTTACAGCAACTAAATGATTTTGAATGGTACCATTCAAAATGTTTACAGCAACTAATTTATTTTGAATGGTACCATTCAATATGTTTACAGCAACTTAAATGATTTTGAAAGCTACCATTCAAAATCTCTAAAGGAACTTAATGATTTTGAATAGTACCTCTCAAAATTTCAAAATCACTTAAACTATATTGAATAGTACCATTTTAAATTTTTAAAATACCTAAATTAATTTGAAAAATACCATTCAAAATCTTTAAAGCAACAAAACGATTTTGAATAGTACCATTCAAAATCTTTAAAGTAACTATTGGATTTTGAATGGTACCATTCAAAATGTTGACAGCAATTAAATGACGTTGAATTGTACCATTCAAAATGCTTAAGCGAACTAAATGATGTTGAATGGTACCATCCAAAATCTTTAAAGCAACTAAAAGATTTTGAATAGTACCATTCAAAGTTTCAAAATCACTTAAACGATTTTGAATAGCACCATTTAAAATTTTTAAAGCGCCTAAATGGATTTTAATGGTACCATTCAAAACGTTTAAGGCAACTAAATGATTTTGCATGATTCCATTCAAAGTTTTTAAGGTACTAAATGATCTTGTGTAGTACCTTTCAAAGTTTCAAAATCACTTAAAATACTTTGAATAGTACCATTTAAAATTTTTAAAGCACCTAAATTAATTTGAAAAATACTATTCAAAATCTTTAAAGCAACTAAACGATTTTGATTAGTACCATTCAAAATGTTTAAAGCAACTATTGGATTTTGAATGGTACCATTCAAAATGTTGACAGCAATTAAATGAATTTGAATGGTACCATTCAAAATCTTTAAAACAACTCAATGATTTTGAATAGTACGATTCAAAATCTTTAAAGCAACAAAACGATTTTGAGTAGTACCATTCAAAATGTTTAAAGCAACTGAATGATTTTGAATAGTACCATTCAAAGTTTCAAAATCATTTAAACGACTTTGAATAGCACCATTTAAAATTTTTAAAGCACCTAAATGGATTTTATTGGTACCATTCAAAACGTTTAAAGCTTTAAAATGACCTTGAATAGTACATTCAAAATCTGTAAAGCAACTGATCGATTTTGAATGGTACCATTCAAAATGTTTAAACCTTTTTAATGACCTTGAATAGTACTTCCAAAATCTTTAAAGCAACTAAATGATTTTGAATAGTACCATTCAAAGTTTCAAAATCACTTAAACGATTTTGAATAGCACCATTTAACATTTTTAAAGCGCCTAAATGGATTTTAATGGTACCATTCAAAATGTTTAAGGCTTTAAAATGACCTTGAACAGTACATTTAAAATTTGTAAAGCAACTAATCGATTTTGAATGGTACCATTCAAAATCTTTAAGCGAACTAAATGATTTTGAATGGTACCATTCAAAATCTTTATAACAACTCAATGATTTTGAATAGTATCTTTCGAAATGTTGAAAGCTTTTTAATGACCTTGAATAGTACTTCCAAAATCTTTAAAGCAACTAAATGATTTTGAATAGTACCATTCAAAGTTTCAAATCAGTTAAACGACTTTGAATAGCACCATTTAAAATTTTTAAAACACCTATATGGATTTGAATGGTACCATTCAAAACGTTTAAGGCAACTAAATGATTTTGCATGATTCCATTCAAAATTTTTAAGGAAATAAATGATCTTGTGTAGTACCTTTCAAAGTTTCAAAATCACTTAAAATACTTTGAATAGTACCATTTAAAATTTTTAAAGCACCTAAATTAATTTGAAAAATACTATTCAAAATCTTTAAAGCAACTAAACGATTTTGATTAGTACCATTCAAAATGTTTAAAGCAACTATTGGATTTTGAATGGTACCATTCAAAATGTTGACAGCAATTAAATGAATTTGAATGGTACCATTCAAAATCTTTAAAACAACTCAATGATTTTGAATAGTACGATTCAAAATCTTTAAAGCAACAAAACGACTTTGAGTAGTACCATTCAAAATGTTTAAAGCAACTGAATGATTTTGAATAGTACCATTCAAAGTTTCAAAATCACTTAAACGACTTTGAATAGCACCATTTAAATTTTTTAAAGCACCTATATGGATTTGAATGGTACCATTCAAAATGTTTACAGCTTTGAAATGACCTTGAATAGTACATTCAAAATTTGTAAAGCAACTAATCGATTTTGAATGGTACCATTCAAAATCTTTAAACGAACTAAATGATTTTGAATGGTACCATTCAAAATCGTTAAAGCAACTAAATGATTTTGATTAGTACCTTTCAAAATCTTTAAAGGTTTTTAATGACCTTGAATAGTACTTCCAAAATCTTTAAAGCAACTAAATGATTTTGAATAGTACCATTCAATGTTTCAAGATCACTTAAACGACTTTGAATAGCACCATTTAAAATTTTTAAAGCACCTAAATTAATTTGAACACTACCATTCAAAATTTCTAAATCACTTAAACTACTTTGAATAGTACCATTTAAAATTTGAAAGCACTTAAATGGATTTGAATGGTACCATTCAAAATGTTTAAAGCTTTTAAATGACCTTGAAGAGTACATTCAAAATGTGTAAAGCAACTAATCAATTTTGAATGGTACCATTCAAGTTCTTTAAAGCAACTTTTGGATTTTGAATGGTACCATTCAAAATGTTTACAGCAACTAAATGAATTTGAATGGTACCATTCAAATTGTTCAAAGCAACTAAATGATTTTTAATGCTACCATTCAAACCTTTTAAGGAACTAAATGATTTTAATAGTACCTCTCAAAATTTCAAAATCACTTATACTACTTTGAATAGTACCGTTAAAAATGTTTAAAGCACCCAAATTAATTTGAACGCTACCATTCAAAATTTCAAAATCACTTAAACTACTTTGAATAGTACCATTCAAAATGTTAAAACACTTAATGATTTTGAATAGTACCTATAAATGCTATACCTTCCTGCACTTTGAGCAAGCTCTGCATTTCTCCTCTCTACTGGATATGCTACTGCCCACAGCCTTTCGAAGGACGCTGAAGTATCTTCGGAAGCGTTTGCGCTAATCGAACGACCCAACGGAGCCACTGGAACCTCATATCCTGTTCATCTTCTTGGGATGGGATCGCATTCAGAGTGGAAGACGCTAACTTGGCAAATTCAGATTCGTTGAGTGAACTGGCACTTAGCGAATACGGAACTAGTCTCCGTGCTACCGGTTCTGCACGCAAATTGCTGCTGCTGCTGCTTGGCACAGATTCTTGCAATTCGCTAGAATACTCGAACAGGGACAAGGACTCGTCTGACGCAGGTACTCTATTCACCAAATTTTCTAAATAGGCCACCCGGTTCACTAAGCGTGCATTTTCCTCCCGTAAGCGCAGGTTTTCCTCACTTTATAGCAAGTTTTAATAGAACAATTATATTGTAAAATCATACCTAATTTGAGAATTAGCTATGTCAAAGGTTACAAAAACTTACTTCACAGATCCACTTTGTCTTCCAGCCATTTTACTATCTCTGTTACTGCTTAACAACGCTAAAAATAGCAAATACAAAACGTTATACATTACTTGACAGTGAAATTGCTTACATAAAACCTACTTTCTCCAAAAAAATAAATAGTTCTCGTTAACAAAACTAATAAAAATTAAGCAAACGGCAGGTAGCAGTTGATCATAAATTATTTTTCTAAAGCTTCAAATTTTAAACGGGTTTCGCAAACGTTTTACGCATAGAAAATGGAGTAAGAGCATAATATTTAACATACATAATATAAACAGTTGCAATATTTTGCCGTCATTCGATTTAACTGTTGTTAGAATATTCCATATGCCACGATAGGAGCATTTTTATCGGACTGTAAAATCCTAACGAGTCTTTATATCAACCATGGTACCATTGTAGTAAATGTAACTTCAAAAAGCTAGCCAGTGTAATATCTTTTGATGAGGATAGAGTCAAAAGGTAAAATTTCTGTATTGGAACGAGAGGGGAAAGGAGAACGAAGGCGGAGAAAGATGTCAGGGGCTGCAATTTAAGTTTTAGAAACTATTTGGAAGTCAATAATAGTAAGTTTGTTTGGGGCTTTGAAGGTAGCTTTCGAGAGTTTTAAGTTAAATTCTGGCAGTGGAGGATTTAAAGGGGACTTTGGAGGAATCAAGACAAAGGGCAACGTTTATGGCCAGGGAGTAAAGTGGGAAGAGGATCCTGTCTGTAGGAGAAACATTTGGCATTGGCATTACTAAGCAAATTGACAGGATTTGGAAGTTAATTGTGTTGGAACTGACACTAAAAGGGATTTTGGAACTTTCTCAAGTAGTTCAGAAATTTTCCATAATAATAATAATTCAAAGTTTGTCAACCCGGACAAAACGTTTAGCACAAAAGTAAGCCCGAACAAAGACAATGGTTTTGGATGCACCATGAAATTCATAAGATTAGCAAGAGCATCATAGCAGGACAAATTGCTACTGCTAGAGCTTATTCATTTTGCACTTTAGTGCTAACTATTTATTTGTGAAGATGGCATCAGCATTGGTTTTGTACCAGTGCAAGTTCAAGTGGCTGGGTTCATTATTCATTCTTTGGTGGCTTGTGATGATTTTTGGAAGTGGAACAATGATCATCATTGAATGATGTGATATGTGATTCCAAGAAAACTATTTCAAAATTCCTCCTTTAATTTTACTTTCAATTTTGCGTTCAAAGTATTGATTTTTGTTAAGTGCAAGTGGAATGTGGGCACTAAAATTCCCGAATTTATGGGTAATGAGCCTTTGATTCAGTGGCAATTTTTTTATTGCATTAGAATTCGGATTTGTTCCCGAGCAATCTTGTAAAGACGGTGATTACGATTATGATATCTGAATGGATGACGATGATGATGTGAAGGTGCTCATTTCTTTTGTGGAGCATGTTCTCAGGAATGATACGATGAAAAAGTGTACATAATCTCGGTTTACTCCGTTAGCATTTGGGACTTTGAAGAGGAGGAGTACGAGTATGATTTTTTAAGGTTTATCTGTTTATTTTTTATTTTGAAACTAATTAACTTGTTAAATGTAAAATTGCAGGTATCGGTTCTGATGCGGAGAAAAAGGTGTTTGTACACTTGAAAAAACTGGCAGCCGTATTGGGCATGGGTAACCTAACGGGAAGCCTGATTATGAAGCTGGACAACAAAGTCGCGGCCACAAGTTTGTCATTGCCATAGCTACTGTCACAATTCCCATGTCATGAATATTATAGTTTTCATTTTTTTTAATCATAAATCTTGTCGCAAAATTCCCCAAGATGAAAACTTGGAAGCATTTCCTCTACTTTATGATTCATCATCATGATAATGGCTTCCAGGCCTATGAAAGTGCCTAAACCCCAAAATCTGCTGGTGCTCCTATTGCTGACCTTAACCTTGACCGGTGACACCGCTGCAATCAAGTGCTACGATTGTTCCTCGGGAACAGATAAAGAAGATATGGCTAGATGCACTGAAGAAAAAGAATGTGAACAAGGGACCTCTTCTATATTCTCCAGATTTTAATCGGGTCAGGGTTCGAACGCTGGAGTTCCTATTGTGACCCCGGCAATTCATGCAAATTTAGATGCGGATTTCGATTGTATGCAGCGAAAATTGAATCAAGGCGAAAACTGTGTTAATGGAACATAAAAGCAAATTGAAGATCTGCAGAAAGAGTGTCCAAAAGGGTAACAAAGAAAATCGAGCACCGTCACGCTTGCGAGTAATATGCAGCAATGCATGAAGGTAATAAACGAAAAGGAAAACCTAAACGCTTGCGAGTAATATGCTCTAACGCAAGTAGGTAGTATACGAAAGCGAACGCTGCTCCAATACATACAACATGTTTATCGCTGTGGCTTTTGATTGGTTGAATGAATAAATGATTGAATGAATAAATGATTGAATGATTGAATGAATGATTGATTGAATGAAAGAAATGCACTAGTCATTAATTTATTTTTCAATAAAAACCCAGCCACCTTTTTTATTTCATTTATATTTTCACCCAATTATTTTTTTATAAAAAACCAAGAATTTCTCGAAAACAGGACAGTCAAGTGAAAGCACTAAACCAACAATCGCTTGACTCATGTACCTGCAACAAAGGAGAAAAAATGCCACAAAAAACCAATTAAATGTTTAAATTTTTCAAAATATTAAGCCATCTTCGCATGAAATGTTAATAAAAAGGACAATGAAGTTAACAGCAATTAGTTAATTGTCCATAAAAATTAAATAGTTAATTAAAATTAATTTAAATGTAGAAAATCGCCAAAATATATTATCATTATTTTTGCAATGCAAACAAAAATAATGTTCCGCGAGCATTACGAACTCGGCAGCACCCAAAAATGCTGCAAATGGGTACTTTACCAGACGTCGCATTGCTGCCACACCTGAGAGTAGTGTGGTTAAAACCACTACTCAAAACCCACATACCAAAAAATGCATCAGCGTAGGTTGGTGGGCGCCGCATTGGCAAAAATCAGAAGCCCGATTTTGCCATATGCAGCCGTCGGACAAACTTAATTGCACAGAAGATAACTAGCTTCTATCAAGCTAGTTATCTCAAAGCAGAACAATGTGCAAAGTTAACCAAAAGTTTGTTGTTCTGCATCAATCTCTCGTCCCCACTTCGCGAAAGGATGCAAATTGATGCCTAACCAGGAAACTTTTAACAACGGTTAACTTTGCGCATTGTTTAACAAAAAACCTGAAAAAAAGGGTTAAATTAATCCATCAACAAAAGCACTGAACAAAGAAGCAAAGAACAATAGAAGGAAAGTAAAGTTGTGAAATACGCCTAGCGAAAAAAATATTGCCTAGAACTTTTAAAAACTTATTTTAAAGCCCAGAATTTTCATGCCTTAATCATAAATTCATGAATAAATCATAAGTTCATGATTTAATTTTATCAAAAATCGCTGGATTTAATTAGCAAGCCCAGTATTTAACTAAAAATCCCAAATTTTAATTAAAACCCCCAATATTTAGTTAAACCCTTCAATATTTAATTAAAACTCCCAGAATTTAATTAAAACTCCCAGAATTTAATTAAAACTCCCAGAATTTAATTAAAACTCCCAGAATTTAATTAAAACTCCCAGAATTTAATTAAAACTCCCAGAATTTAATTAAAACTCCCAGAATTTAATTAAAACTCCCAGAATTTAATTAAAACTCCCAGAATTTAATTAAAACTCCCAGAATTTAATTAAAACTCCCAGAATTTAATTAAAACTCCCAGAATTTAATTAAAACTCCCAGAATTTAATTAAAACTCCCAGAATTTAATTAAAACTCCCAGAATTTAATTAAAACTCCCAGAATTTAATTAAAACTCCCAAAATTTATTAAAACTCCTAAAATTTAATTAAGACACCCAAAATTTAATATTGAATTAAAACTCCAAGATTTAATTAAAACTCCCAAAATTTAATTAAAACTCCCAAAATTTAATTAAAACTCCCAATATATAATTTCAAAGTCCAATATTTAATTGCAAAGCCCCAATATTCAATTTAAAACCCCAATACTAATTTTAAAACTCCAATATTTAATACAAAACACCAAGATTTATTCTAAAACGTCAATTTTTAATTAAAAAGCTAAAATTCTAATCAAAAAGTTCAAATTGTTCAAATTGAAATAAGTTCAGATTACTTATTTATGCATTTTATGAACGTCATATATTTTTCATCCACTCAGCACCCCATAGAATAGAGTATAGCCAAGAGTAAAAAAAAGTTGCGACGTACGGACAGGACAGGACAGAAACTCCGATAAAAAGTCATATACGCTATGCGTAAATCTACCAAAAATATGCCAATTAATTTTGGATTTTCTTATGCCAGAAAATTAACAGAGTCAAAGGAGAAAGTAGTGAGGTAGTTATTTTGTCAAAATAAGTTTTAATTACCTCAAATAATCAACTTTCCAATCAGTCCAAAACAATGGGATGCCGGTATAGTAGGTACGTCCTTGTGTAGGTAGATAGCTCGACTGACTACTACCTGTTGTCACAGCTGTGCACTTGTGCAGCAAGTGCAAAATGCCAAGGAAATTTGGTGTTTAAAGGGTTAATACCAAGTTAGTTAGGAAATTTGGTAGTTAAATGGTGAGTTAGTGAGGGAATTTGTTAATCAGTATTTTTGTGGTGGTTTTGGAAAGAGTGACCAGACAGAAGTTGACAAGGGAGTAGTGACCTGTGAGCGTTAATTTTAAAGTAAAGGGACTTTAAAGTGGGGATGGTGTGATTGACTGTGCAATTTGTGCTAAATTTGACTACAGCCATGAGTTAGATTAACTTTTTTAACCGAAAAAGGTGCTAAGGCTTCATCCACTAATGACGCCACTTAAAAATCGCCATTTTTCAGACCACTGACTGACCCTTGTCATTACGCTGTCACTTTTTAAATTTACCACTGACCCACCATGTCATGTCACCCACCAAAGCTTACAATATAAGAAAATCCGAATTTAGTATGATATTTAATTTGGTTTTCAGAATTTGGAGAAATCTCCTAGCAATTATATTAATCTTTATTGCACTAAATCTCTGTGTTATTAAAAATCAGCGTTATTTTTGGAAAGCCGAGTGCACATTTTGAAGGTTTACTAGAGAATCTCATAGCATATAAAAATCAATTTGATCAAGATCTTGATTATTTATTGTGGTATTTAAAACTAAGACTAGTCACGTTTTAATTCTAAAATTAAAAAATTGCTAGAGTGCGAAATCTAAAAGGTCAAATCGACTTGCTATTACCTTTAGTATCTCAAGTCCCAACTTAAAGACACTGAAATGGACGGTTGCAAAAAGATTGTTTTAGAAACAAGGAACTGAGTTATCAAAATAATTACAAAAAGCAAAACACATCAATAATTTTTTTGAATAATGTGTTATTCTTTAGAGAAATTCAATAGGAGATGTTTTAATTTTTTGTTGTACAGTAGTGACGTCATTTTTGCCTCTTACCACCCACCCACCCTGTCACTACTCGTCACTATCACTGGCAGACCACCGACTGACCCTAAAAAGTGACGTCATTAGTGGATGATCCCTAAGACAGGTTAATTAACTGTCTGTTAATTTCTGACCCCGCGACGAGTGACAAAGTGTAGGGAATGTGTTCGTTTTGTATGGTTTTGCCCCATGGTTAGAGGTCTTTGTGAGAAGGAATGCTGCGATAGTTTGAGATATTCCCATATTTGGCTTGTAGAAGGAGAAATGAGAATAAAGGTTGGAGGAATGGTTTAGTTCCTCTGCAGAGCTCACCGAAGCCAGAAGCAGAAGTTGGGAGTTGGGTCTGGTTTATTGGCATCATGCGAGTTGGCATAAGGCATAATGGGGAACTCATGGGGAGATCGGTGTTAGCAGTAGAACCTGGGGTTGGGGCTCTTAGGGAGGAAAGGGACCTTACAACTCTACACTTGGCGATTACCTGCGGAAACTGCTGCACCGGAAATCGGTAAAAAAGGGACTATCAGGTCTCACGGTAAAAAAAGGTAAAGTACTTGTGCACTAAAATATACCTAAAACATTGATCATGATCATTTGAGCTGATATTGTGTGTGCGTGTAAAAATGAAAAAGAGGAGTTTTACAGTGCTTGTAATTAGATTTTAAGGGATTATCAAGTCCCATGCGAAATAATGAAAGTGAGATCTTAGAATTTGATCATTTTAAAACGTGTATGACGTGTATTACAAAAAATTGAAGGAGGAATTGAATTGGCTGGTATTTTAAGGTTTGCTAATTAGATTTTTATGAAATTTTAGACATGATCAAACTCCGATAAGATAAGAAATGAAAAAGGGAATGAATTTATTTTGATGGGGATTATGAACGTATTGTGTGATTATCATTATTTTTGTCAAATCAGTTACTTACTAATGACGTATGTTCTTATTGTGGTTTTTAAGCAAAATTCGTGTGTTTTAAAACTGTAAACCCCCAATAGCGGTCACGCCCAATTTTTTAAAAGCAAGCTGCCGATAAAAAACAAGAAACTTTCCGTACTGGAACAAATCTTCAAGGTTCAACATTTTGGTCATTCCCAAGTCGCAAAATTTTTGTCTTCCTGTCCTACTATTACTGTGAAAGTTTTAAGGGTCTACTAGAAGTAAGCTAAGAATTTTAAAAGAGTTTTAGCTTGATTGCATGCATAGTATGCGCATAATATATGGTGGTTCATGCATAGTATAGGTTAACAGACCTATCCAAACAAATTATAGGTTATCAGACCTATCACATTATTTATAGGTTCACAGACCTATTCACCACCATCATAGGTTCTCAGGCCTACCGCACCACCACGTTGTCATTACATGCTACAAGCACATAATATCTTTACAAGGAAAATAACTAAAACTATTTAACGCAACTATTGACATTAAATCTTAAATATTCAAAAGAAAGCTAAAATCAGAAACATGGCATGCATAGAAATCAGGAGAAGTATAAAATTTTCGTGACGATCGATGATCATGATAGTTTTTGCGGAATCCGTACACAGGTTAGGTAGTACGCTTTCAGTTCAAGTTAGGAGTTGGGACAATGCACTATAGAGGTCATATGCTAACTTGTTCATTGTGATGTTAATAAAATATTGGTATATTTATCCAGTTAATGCTTTTCAGGGCATAGATTCAGAAAAAATAGCAATTTTAAAGCAAGCAATAGGAATGTGAAATTTTTCAGTATATTTCATGATGAACCCATTAGAAAGCAGTTCTTTGTCTAAATAGTGACCTAAAATTAAACTAATTAGCATAAAATGGAAAGATACCAGATAGTTGTCAGAGTAAGAAAGATTCGAAAGCAGGAAAATGTTAAAACGTCTGTTTTCAAGCCGAGAGAAATGAATGAACATTGTACAGGTTAGAAACACATGCACATAGAATATAGCACACTAAGCACACCACTCAAGTGAGAATTGGTATTAGCCAAAATGAAAACTTAGGTTCACAGTTTAGGGAACAATGACAATACTTGAAAATTGAACATTAAGTAGATTTAAAGGAAATGTGTGGTAACCTATTAGAGTATACACACTATTGTACTAAAGCAGAAAATGAAATGAATCAATGAGAGAAAAAATGCAGATGAGTTCACAGAGTCATATTTACACAAAAAAACGTTACTTGATCTCAAATTTCGTTGACAGTTAAAATTTGGACAAGCAATAATGTTCGGTTTAGTTACATTTAACGTTTTTCGGTTGAGATTAATTGGGAATGTTCAGTTTTTGTGTAACTGGATACAGACTAGGAATTGTCGAATATTCTGTTATATAGTACAGTATATACAGTATATTGTTAAAAGTTAAAAATAATTTAGTTGTTGTCGTTGTTTGTAAGTTGGAGACATGAAACAGTACGTTTTTTTAGAATTCATTGTTCACTAGTAAAAGTAATACTAGACTTGAATTTGATTATTTGATATTTGAATACGAGCTTTATGAGTTACAAGTACTGATTTTAAGGAAAATAAATGGAATTGTGCAGCACGTTGAAACAAAGTTGTTAATTTTTGAAAACTATTTCGGTTTAAAGCAAAAAGCGTAAATGTTTAGAGATGCCAATTGGAATAAAATAGCTTGCCACCACCAACCCTAGCAGAAAATGAAGGTTTAAGAGATTTAGACATTCATCATTGATAAATACTTTCCTTTCGACAATTTTAGGACAAATAATAATAGAAATGAAAAGAATGTTTTGCATTTGATAAGGAACTAGATAATTTTGCTTCGGACTTTAAAAATTATGGTTTTTATTACGGTTAAAAATTATTACGGATATTTTGAATATTATGGTTTTATGGACTGGACTAAATATTCAAATTGCTTACTTACTGACGAGTTCTTGTAGGAACAGACATTTAACGTGTATTGCGTTGACTAAATTTTAAAAATATTGACTCGATGTGTCAAAAGAAATGACGGAATAGTCTCATATTATTGAGTGATGGCAATGTGAAATACAGACAGAAGATTCTCAAGTCTTATAGAAACTGCGGTTGACGAGATTGATCACCTCGATAGCCCAGCGAAGAGTTGTACGCCAGAATTTTCGTTAATTTTTTGATAGACATAGTAGAGTTTAATCTAAAAAACATAAACAGGAAAGAAAAAGTAAGAAAAAAATGTTTGAAATGAGGTAGTAGCGTATCTGAAGCGTGTGAGTGTGGCCACATCATACGTTGCAGAGTTGACTAAATTGAATTGAAAGATTTGATTTTGAAAATTGATGAGATGAATTGAACATGAAATGAAAACGAGATTAAATTAATATTAATAAATCGTAATAAGCATTTTGTTTGAACGTAATGAAATAATTTCACGATATTTTTTTAGTTCTGATATTTTGATTTGAAAGTCTTTGAATTATGATATATTGATTTAGAAGGAAGTTTTGAATTATGATATTTTGGTTTTCTAAAAAAAAAGTTTGAATGCTATCAAGTAACGTTTCGTTTGGAATTTGACGAATTTGGATTTTAAACATTAGGTAGAGTCACGTGATCTTTCTCAGGGTCATAAGTAGAGAAGTGTATTGATTGGTATTTTAAGTGTCGCAGAGTCGGTATCTAGAGCATAAAATGGATTTTACAGGTCCATTCTCTTTAAAAAAAGAAGTAAAGAGTTTTAATAAGAATTTGATTATTGAATTGGTTAAATTTAAAGCAACGTCATATATTTTCAGTAGAAAGGTTAATTAATTTCGTGAAAAAGAATTTTCTGGTTAAAACGAGCTATATTTTTCTTGTGAGACTATGCAAAATAATTGAAAGAGTTGAGATTTATGTGAAATAAACAGGTTCCTTGTTTTGTTATACACTGAAAATTTTGATGAAGGCACAATTAAGTTTTAGAGTTATTGCGTCATTCATGCCAAAACTAAAATTAATTACATGATTTTTCTTTTACTTACGTATTGGTTGCATCAGTACTAGTAATCTTTTAAAGAAATAATTTTCCTTTTGAGTAAACACTTCAAGTTATTAATTAAAAATTTGAAGCAAAAAAATAGCTAAAAAAACTTTTGAGAAAATATTATGGATTCTCAGATCCAAAAGTATGGCATACATATTATGACTTAAAACAGATCGTATGTTAAATGTGAAAGTATTTGAAATTAATCAATGTTAAATGTTAGTTTTTCGAAGAAATATTTAACAGCCTGCCGCGTCATCGAACGTGGAAACAAAGGACTTGGATTGGATCGTACAAGGACAATTTTGTTAGGAAACTACGGACCGGATTGGAGCCGAAATATACTTAAAGTGGAGCTTGCAGCCTAGAAGCGGTGTCAATTTTGTGTCCATGCTGGGTACAAAAGGAGTACTACAAAAAGATAAAATATAAGTAAAAAATAGAAATTTAAATTACTTTTACAAGTCGTAAACTATTATAAAATGAAATTTGCAGTCATTCAGAAACCGTAAAACTTCTCATTTGTTCTTATTATTTATTTTTTTCCATAGTTAATCTGGTTATATTCTGCGATAAATCTGTCTCTGATTGGATCAGGAAATACGGACTGACTGTTGGATCTTTAGCCGAATATGCAAGAAAGCACAGGCGTTCTATCAACTCAAGTGATAAGCTGCCGAGAAATCCAACAAGCGATACAGTCGTAAAGTTAAGAAAATTAATGATCCTTAAGTTTAATATGGTTGAGAAAGATAGAACCAAGATTATTAGCTTTTCAAGGCTAAAAAAAATAGCATTTATTCAGTAACTAGACAGATTAAATTGATAAAGTTAAAGATAAGAGATAGCAGGTTAGACTTTAGCAATACGGTATTATGAAGAGTATAGATTTTTTGTCGATTCAACGGAAATCGGATTTTACAACTGCTATTTTTGATATGAACAATGTAAGTTAATATTTATTAGTTTTGATGTGGGCGAATCCAAAGAGTATTGTAGCTCTGTACTTTATATTTTGTTCAGTTACCAGGGTTAGCTAAGCTGCCAGGCTTAGAAATATTGATTAGAAAATGGAATAGCTGAATAGAATAGAATCTGCATAGAGAGTTTTAAAACTGCCATATATAATTTTTGGTTAAAGAAGAAGTTTCAGGAGAAACATCTTCACTGCTAAACGTATATCTATCTGTTCTATTTAAAAAAGCATTAACAGGTGCTTAAAAGATTTACAGAAGTTTTACAGAAAGTCGTTAGATCAAAAAGAATTTTGGTGTTTTACGATCAGAATTTAACGCATCATAAGCTAACTGTTGTGTGTTTCGAAAGCTAAGACTGTTTACAAAATAGAAAAGTAATTTTGAGATTTAGTTGGATACCTAACAAAAGGCAAGAAAGTTAAGAAATTTCTGATAGCTAGAATTGAAATCAATATATGTTTAAGTTGACATTCTAAAAGTTTAAGTACCGATGAAATAATATTCTTGCTTATCAGGGCAAGTAAAATAGGTTTCCACCGGGGAACCATGAATTATGATTTAATCGATGATAATGTTGAGAAAAAAAGTAGGTAGCGTGCTAATATTTCTTGTGAAATGAAGTATTCGAATGACGTACAAGAAAATTAGGTATTCGTTTTGAGATAATTTGTGGGTTAATATTGCTTATAGTTTGAAAACATTTAGAAGAAAATACCAAAGATCATGAAACTTTGCGTAGAATTGACTCTATCAAGGGTTTAAAATCATGAGAGATTGTAATTTATCAGATAAACGGTTGAAACATATTTAAATGACGAGTTGATAGCAAAATTTGATGTTGTTTGAAAAGTTTAGTGTAAAGTATCAGATTAGGTATGCTTCGTTTGATTTAGGGGTAATGTGAGTAATAAATACCTTTTATTCATGTTACGCTTGATTCGATGTTGTTTTTAAAGCTCAGTTGGAAATATATATCAGATTAAATAGGTTTCGTTTGATTGAAGGGGCAATGTGAGTAATAAATACGTTTTATCCACGTTGCGTCTGAAATAGGTATTAAAATGTATGGTTTTAGTACTAAAATGTTTATTTTGGTTTGCATAGGTATGAAAATTGAATGAATGAATGTATTTAGCGCTTAAATGGTTTAAAGTAAAATGAATTAAATGAGTTGAAAATTGAATCTATTTTGAATTGAATTGAGTATTGAATGAATTTTGAATTGAGTATTGAATGAAATTTGAATTAAGTATTGAATGAATTTTGAATTGAATATTAAATGAATTTTGAATTGAGTATTGAATGTATTTTGAATAAAAATGAGTATGAAATGAATTGAAATTAGTATTGAATTGAATGAATTTTGAATTGATATTAGTATTGAATTGAATATAAGAATTAAGTTTGAATTTATGAATTGATTTTGAGGTTATGAAATGAATGAATTTGAATTTTTGAATTGATGAATATTTGGTAAAATGCGAAGAATTATGTGATTAATTTGAATTATTTATGAAATTGAAAATGGTTTTGAGATTATAAATTTGAAATGAAAGCTAGCAATAACATTATGTGTGATTTATTTGTATGATTGATCCAATTTTGAAATTTGAATTGAAATGTTTTTTAATATAATATGATGAAATTTTGTTTGTAACGAATCCGGAAAAATATTGTGAAAATAGTTAAATGACTAAGGCCGTAAATTGACTCGAGTGTAAAAGCGTTTTCAAGCGTTGTAAGGAGCGTAAAAAAAAACTTGTACAAGTGGGGGGAGAAGGATGTGTGTATATATACGTAGTTCAACCAAAATTATAAAAATAACAAATCAAATGACAAATATGTTTACGAATATGTAACTATTCAAATCATATATTATATCAAACACTTTAACGTAAAATTGTGAAACAGAATATCAAATAGAAAAATGTGTAAGAAAAGCTGGAACGGTGAGAAAGCCAACTTCCGGTTGTGGGGAAAGGTTTCGAGGGGGCGGAATGTGTAGGGAATGTGTTCGTTTTGTATGGTTTTGCCCCATGGTTAGAGGTCTTTGTGAGAAGGAATGCTGCGATAGTTTGAGATATTCCCATATTTGGCTTGTAGAAGGAGAAATGAGAATAAAGGTTGGAGGAATGGTTTAGTTCCTCTGCAGAGCTCACCGAAGCCAGAAGCAGAAGTTGGGAGTTGGGTCTGGTTTATTGGCATCATGCGAGTTGGCATAAGGCATAATGGGGAACTCATGGGGAGATCGGTGTTAGCAGTAGAACCTGGGGTTGGGGCTCTTAGGGAGGAAAGGGACCTTACAACTCTACAAAAGTGACGAAAAATGAAGGTATGCTTATTATTTAAGAAAGTGGCAGTTGGAGAGAAAAGGCGTTGGAAGTCATGCCCAGTTTGTGAGCGGTTAATTTACGAGTGTTTTATCCAACCCGCAGGTTATCCCGAGGTGACACTTGAGCCGTTTAGTAGCGGATTTCAGATCGGAAGTGGCAAATTGGTGAGCAAGTTCAAAGGAGGTTCAGGAGCTAACGGTGACGCTGCTGCTAAAACCTCGGTATTTTGGACAGTTGTTTAGCTTGATGCAGACGCTGAGTGGGATTAAGATGGGGATTAGGATTCGGGTAAGTTGAAACTGAAAAGTTTTAAAAGGATTTTTAGGATTTTTTTTTGTAAAAAATTGACTTTTTGGTGGTTTTTTAGGCTTTGGCAGGTGATGACCCAACTAAACAAATATTCCTCAAGCTTGTAGCTTGCCAAGGGACCCCCATCATCAAAAAACGGGATTTTGGGGCAGTGCTCAAGTTGTCCGTTACGCTATTGCGGTTCTAGTTGGTTAAAACGACTAGTTTTGGAGGATTCGGAGCCTTCATTGTCTTCTAATGGATCAGCGTCATCCTCAAAGTCACTCGGGTACCTATTCTTGGAATTATTGGCACCATGAAGATGGAAGAAGCCCCAGTGATGGGTAAGTGCAAATTTGCAGAGAAATTTGAGGAAATTTGTAATTTGGCGAGACTTGAGACTTGACCCTTTCTCTTTTCTTTCCAGTTCGGCGCCTACTTCATGTACCTGTGAAACCTGTTCCACCCCAAACTTTCCGAGCCCTTCATTCCTTGTCTCCACGACAAGCAAGCATTTAGACCCTTTTGCTTTGCACTTAGCTCGACACCAGAACATGAG